>JNEM01008884.1:0-24267 GCA_000697335.1 Conidiobolus incongruus B7586
TTTATTTATTTTAACTATAAATGTTTTAAACTATATCATAAAAATTATTTTAAGTTAATATAGTAATATTCATAAAGAATATTCTATAAGATACTAGTTAAAATGATTTTTACTAGCATAAAAAAAATATAATACTATTATTAAAAAAGCTTAACTATTGTTTTTATTATTTAATATTTTATAATTATCTGATAAATTAATTATTTTATATTATCATAAATTATTAACCAGCTAAGTTTTTCCTAGCAAGTTTTAACTTATCTCTCTAATAAACCAATTAAATTATAAAGCTCTTAATTGATAATTATATTAAAATATATAAAGATAGAAAAAGATGCATTAATGCTGATTTTTTTAATAAAATTAAAATAAACCTATATTTAACTTAATTTATAAAAATATATAGTTTTATACAACAAAATATAACCTTTGTTTAAAGAAAGTATTTATTTATTAATAATTCTTTATAATATAACTTCAATATAATAAAACTTAAGCTAGATATAAAATAACTATAAACTATTAGATTTAAAATAAGCAATTAGTCTTTAATTAATATTAACCTAAGAGTTAACTATGCAAAATTATCCTTAAGATTTTTTTAAAAAGACATAAAAATCATTTATTTAGAAAATAAACATTATAATTATAAAGTTACTTATAAAAAACATTGACCTTATTACTAATAGCTTAAACAAGTTACTTAACTAAAAAAATTTATTTAAATATATAAAGTTCTCTAATAATTTAAACACTATATTTTAAAAATTCTTAAACAAAATATAAAATGTTTTCACTAAATTTTTATTCATTAACATTTAAAGTATATTAATACTCTAAAACTAACTAAAAAGGTATATAAATATAATTTAATAATATTTGAAAATATAACCTGATAGGTAATTATAAAATGGATGTTATTAAATTTTATAAAATTCTTTTATTATAAGATACTTAATATTTATGGTTTTTTCAAAAAATAATAACTAATAATAGTTATCATTTTATAAAAGATTTTAAATAGTTATAAAATAATTTAATAATGTAATATTTTAAAACATTGAATTACTATCCTTAAACCAATAATAAAATAAAAAAATATAATTAAATATTAATTAAATCATTAATTAAATAGTATAAAAAAACTAAATTTCTTAAGATATATATTAAAAGAGTAGTTCTTTAAATTCTTATATATACTTTTATATAATTCAATTAACTATAAATTATACGATTAATTTATAATTTTATAACTAAATTAATTATATAAATAGTATCAAATTATCTAATAAACTAGGTTTTTTTACTTAATTTTTACTATTTTTTATCTTTTCATGATCTCTAAGATATAAACTATATTCTATTAATATTATAGAATATTAGCATTACCTAATATATATCTTAATATATCAGTGACCTATCCTAATATAAAGCTTAATTAAACTTTATTTATATTTATATACTAAAACTATATTATAGTATTATATTCTATATTATATTACTTTTATATTAAGTTTTCCTCTATATTATATTAGTATTTACCAATATATTTATATAGTAGCAATAATAAAACTATTAAAAACTTATTAGACATTAATAATTATTTGTATCAAATCTAATTATTAATATTTTAAATCTTATCTATAATTTATTTTATTTAAATTTAACACTATATATTATAATATTACTAAAAGAATATCCTCATATTATTTTAATAATGATATTAATTTAATTACTAAATAAGTTTAAGATTTTAATCCCTAAAAGCTTACTACCCTTTAAAAAACTTATATTAGATAACTTGTGGTTAAGAAAAATATAACTTGAGTTTAATTCTAACAAATTAGTTACTTTACTATAATTAACATATTAAATTATTTAATATTTTTAAAAATAAATTAACCATTTATAATATTTTTAAAAACCTTTACAAGCTTGAAAATTACCTTAAAAATATAAAAAATTATTTTAATTTTATTCTTAATAAAGATTTAAAAAATATCTTTAAATTAGCCATTTTTTTGGAAAAATCTACTTACACTTAGTAGTTTAATTATTACAAGCTTAGTCCTAAAGAGTTTTTAGGGGGATAGCTTATTACAAGAATATAAACTTTTAAATAATTAGAAAAAACCTTTAAGAAAAGATATTACCTAAAAGATTAAGTTTGATTAATAAGAGAAAAACTTTCTTAACTTAAATAAAAAATATTTACAAGGTAATTAATAAGAAATTTAATAAGATATAATTAAACATACTAAATATCACTAAAAAAGAACAAATCTACAAGTTATTATAATGTTTTAATTCTTAAATAAAATTCAAATTAGTTAAAAAAATATTTTAATAATATGTTTTTTTTAACATTTATGATATAATAATTATAATTGATAATATTTTTTACTCTATAATTAAATTTTTTTATCATAAGAATTAATCTTTAAAAACTTATTTTAACCTACTTAAATTTCAAATAATAGATGTTTTTGTTTTAAAACTTTATAAGAGAACGTTTAGTAAAGAAGTTAAAAACTATTTAAAAAAAATAATGATTACTATTATTGTTAAAAGACATTTGTTAATTATAGAGCTAATAAATATCTTTTTAAAAAATAATATATATTTAATTCTTAATAATCTTAACTTACCAACTATAAATCAAACTTGAATAATATCAATATAACTCTAGAATCATCTTTTTCACAATTAGTTAACAGATTTTAATTTAATCCACTAAAATTTTAATACACTAATAATTTTATAAAATAAATTATATATATATTATAGAGATTTAATTGATTAAACCATTAAAAACTAGAAATATTCTAATAATTAATCTATTTTGTAATTTTTTACCTTTAGCTATCATTTTATTGTTTGTTTTAACTAGATATTTTATAGATATACTTATTAATATTTTAATCAACTATAGTTGTTTTAATTATATTATTTTTTTTTATTATTATTAAACTATCTTTACCTACCTAATAAAATAGCTTAATAATTAAATATGCTAATAATTTAATATAATAAGCATTTAATATTATATCTAAATATTTATCACTATTTTATAATTATACCCAATATATTAAATTCTTAGTTAGTAACATTAGTCATAATTTTATATTAGGTTAAAATTAGTTTGAATACTATAGTTTTTTATCTATAAATATTACTCTAGAAGGTTACAAATCTATTTCTTTTATATTCTAAAAGAAATTAATAGAATTAATCTCAAAAAATCTATATTACCCTATTATAAAATTACTAAATATTTTACCTAATACCAACTCTATAATTGTGTTAAATAATTCTATTATTATTAACAAAAATTAATATAAAAAACTAATTAAAAACCTTAATAATCTATAGAGATATGTATTTGTTTATTAATTATCTATTAGTATTTCATTTGTTAATTTTAATAAAATTATATCAAATAATTATTTCTTAAATAAGATACTAAGTTAATTTGGTAATGTTTTTAAACTTATAATTATTTCTGAAATATAATATTAAAAATAAAATTAAATATAAAATTAAACTTTTTTTAGATATACAACTATATTTAAAGTTTATTTATTATCTATCTTTTAAATAATATCAAATTTTAAAAGAAGAAATCTAAAAATTACTTAAAAATTGATATATTAAACCTTTTTCTTTATTATAAAAATCTCTTATTTTTTCTATGTAAAAGGTTGATGGTAGTTAAAGATTATAAATTAATAATTGTATTTTAAACCTCTAAAATTATTAAAGATAAAACTTTATTACTTAACTTATATGATATTAAAGATAAACTACTTAAATCTATTATATTTACTAAATTAAATATTAGAAATAATTATTATAATATTAAAGTTGAAAGAAATTGTATTTTTTTAACTTTTTTCAATATTTTATTAAGATATTATAAACTTACTATTATAAACTCTAGTTTATATAATATCTTTATAATTTTCATTTAATTTATCAATTTTTTTAACCATATTTTTAATAACTCTTTTATTACTTACCTTGATAATATCTTAATCAATTTGAAAATTAAAGAAAAATATATCTAAAATGTTAATTAAATTTTATAAATTATTTAAAAATATAAATTACTTTTAAAGTTATTAAAATATATTTTTAGTGCTTTTTGTATCTCCTTTTATAGTTATATTATTTTTTTTAAAGAATTAATATTAATTTAACTAAACTCAATAGTATAAAAGCTTTTTCTATATTTATAAACCAAGATTAACTTATGTTTATATTTAGATTATTCAATTATATTAAATATGTCATTGATTTATTTGTTGAATTTATATGTTTTCCAACTAATCTCTTAATAAAAAACTCTTTATTATATAAACCCTATTATATATTTTTTATATAAATATTTTAATTTTCTATATTATTAATGTTTTTATTTATTTTATTTTTAATCTTAAACTACCTACCATTAATTTTACTAACTTTAATTTTTTTATAATTAGTAGATAATTAACCTAGTTTGAATTTAATTTATATTTTACCTTTTAACTATAAGATAAAATAATAAATTAAATAAAATAAATTAGGTTTAATTATATAAATATTATCTTAAAGCTTATAATATTTTAGTTAAGAAAAATAAAACTAGCTGAATTGAAATACTTAGTTTATAAATAAAAACTTTTTGCTTTAATAAAAATAATCAAAAATCATTTATATTTCTTATTTTGTAACTTTTTCCTAATACTTACTAATTACAAATTACTTATGTATTTAAATACTTATAAGTATTTATTAAGAAGATAAGTTAGATAAATTAAAACTATCTAAGTTTATCTTTTTTTTATCTAATATCTTTTAAGTTAATAAAATCATATTATAAATATATTGTTAAGAAATTTTACATATCTATTTTTTTATTCTAATTATAAAAACCCAGCAAATATCAACTTAATAATTATTAATAAAAAAGATAAAAAATTTATTAAATTATTTTAAACAAAACTACTAAAAAATACTTTCTTTATTTTAATTAAAGAAAAACTTTCTAAACTATTAGAAAACTAATCAAAATATGTTAAAAGATTTAAAATTATTGATAATATATTTTATTATAATAATGATTAATATATCTTTAATATTCTTAAGATTTAATAAGTAATATTTAAAGAATATTATGATTTACTTAATAAAGAATATCCAAATTAGTTAAAGATTACTAAGAGAATTAAAATAAAATATTAGTAGCTTACTTTAATTAAATTAGTTTAGAAATACATTAATACCAATAATATATGCTAAAAAATGAAATATAATACCTAACTAAAATATGTTAAACTTATTCCTCTATAAATCCCTAATAAAATTTAATAATAAATCTAACTTAATTTCATAGAAATTTCTAAATTAATAATTGGTTATAGTAACTTACTGATTATAATTGATTTATTTTTTAAATATGTTTATTTTATTTTTTGTTTCAAAACTTTTATAGTTAAAGATATTATATAACTATTATTCTCTAATCTTTTTACCTATTATAGAATTCCACAAACTATTTTATCTAATAAGATATATGATTCAACTTTTAATTTTAAAAGTTATAATTCTTTTCCTTAAAGATTAATTTAACTATTTCTTTTATTAATTATCACTAAATTAATAAACTTTTTGAAAAAACCATTATAACCTTAAAGCAAATATTTAAAGCTTATATTAATATTAATTAATTAAATTAAAATACCTATATCTATCAACTTTATTATTTATTTAATATTTTTATGAATAGATCTATAAGTTTTAATCTTTATTTTATTAATTATCACTAACATCCTAATTTAATAATTGCTTTAAAATTTTAAATTAACTTATCTTTAAATGTTGTTGAAATTTAATCTAATATTAACTATTTTAATTCTTTTATTAAATTTAACTTAGCAAAGAATTATAAGATTATAGAATAACAATATTTAAAATTTTCTAGAAATCCTTCTAAATATAAAACTAATATATTTAAATACTTAGAACACTCTGCTTTTAAACCTATTTTACTTAAATCTAGCTTAAATCTAAAGTTATTACTATTATAGTTTAGTGCCTAAAAAATTTAATTTATTGATTCAAATTTTGAAAATATTACCTTAGAATTACCATTAACTTTGAGGATCAACTTTATCTTTTATATATCTATAATTTAGCTTTATTTCAAAAATTTTAACATTTTTTTTAATTAATTAAAAAATTTTAAAAATAGATTTAATTATTAATTAAGATAAAAAAAACTATATTGATTACATAACTAAATTTAAATTTATTAGGAACAAACTTTATTTTTATATAAAATAGATAGGTTATTTTATTAAAAAAGTTATATAAAAACTTATAAAAAATATTAAGAATACTTTAGCTTATTATAGCTATTTATAAAAATCTAAAGAGTATATCTCTTTTAAAAAACCTATTAGGAGAGTATTAAGAGAATAGTTTTTTAAATTTATATATATATTTTCATATAATTTAATTAACTATAAATTATATGATTAATTTATACTTTTATAATTAAATTAATTATACAAATAATATTGAATTATTTAATAAACTAGATTTTTCATTTTTCTCTCAATTCTTACTATTTTTTATATTTTTACTATCTTTAAGATTGAAATCATATTCTATTAATACTATAATATATTAACACTACCTAATTTAAATCTTAATATTAGTGTAGAAATTAAATAATGGCACAATTTTAAAATTAAAATTAAATAAATAAATTAATAAATAATATATAAAAATTAATGAAGAATATAAAATTAATAGCCTTTTTTATTATTAATAACTCTTTTCTATATCTTTAGTAAGCTTCTAATATATAAAAAATAGTTTTTTTATTAAAGACTGAAATTTAATATTTCACAAACCAATTTAATTTATTTGCAGGAATTTTTTTTCTTATAAGATGTTTTTTTAATTATCTAAAACAATTATAATCACATGGGTTATAATCAAGTAAATATACTAGATGTGGTAACTCCCTCTAATTTTTTTTATATAAAAAATCTTTTACAGCTTTAATTTTATATATTTTATAATTATTATGCAAAATAATAGGTGTCCTCAATTTATATTGAGAACATCATTTAGAAATTGTTTTATTTAAAAAAATAATATATAACTTACTATTAATTAATTTTCCTTGAGGTATTAAATAAGAAAACCATATACCATTATAATTCATTATAAAAATTAACATTTGTTTATATTTAAAATACTTATTTATTAGAATTTATAGAGGGGATTAATTTGGTTTAACCTAACATTTTGTTTTATTTTTAGGTAAAGGATTATATAAAAAAATCCAAGATTCATTAATTATAAGTATTCACAGTAAAAACCTTTGTTTTTAGTTATACCTTAATAAGTTTAGTTTAGCTATAGCTACTTTAGTTTTCTTTTAAGCTTCTATTGAATTATAAGGTATCCATTTTACATTTTTTTAATTAATCTAAGTTTAAACTTAAGTAAATATAACATGCTTATATAATTAATATTAAATTACTTTGATAATTCTCTAACAGAAATAAAAAGATACTTTCTAATATATTTTTTTACTTTATTAATAAGTGAGAGAGTAATAATAGAAATTAGTCTTCTAGATTTTAGTAAATTTTGAATAGTGTCCCTTCTAGCTTTAAAATCACAAATCCAGCAATATATGGTAGTTTTAGATAAAGCACCATCTTTATAAGTTATTTGCAAGTTTTAGATGATTTTAAAAGGTTTATGATTAAGTTTTAAAGATAAAAAAATAAAAGTTTTTTGATAATTACAATCTGGTTTAAGTATAATTAAATTTAAGTATAAACTTTAAAATCAAAATATTTTAATAAAAAAAATAATAAAAATTGATTATATATATATAGTTTGAAAATATTTATTCTCTTATATATTATATATATATATAATCTTTCAAAATATATAATATGTTTAAAAAGTCAAAAATTAAAAAATTTACCCTTTTTTAATTTCCATACTAATATATTAATGACTTATCCTAGTTTAGAGCTTAATTAAACTTTGTTTATATTTACATAATATAACTATATTATAATATTATATTATATATTACATTATATTTATATTAAGTTTTCCTCTATATTATATTGATATTTACTATTATATTTATAGTATAAAAATCCCTTAAATAATTTAAAATTATTATATAAAGTTTATTTTATTATAAGATATATATATCTTTTTATTTAAAATTTAACATTATATTTAAAGAACTTTTATTAGTATAATCAAAATTTATGTTAATTAAAAAATACTATACTAAGGTTAAAAAGCTAAAAAATCTTTATTATATTCACACTTTTTTTAAAAAAAATAGCTGCAATAATATCTTAAATTAATAAAAGAAAAGTTTAAAAAAGATGAAATAATGATATTAACTAATCCTTATAAAATTTAAAAAAACTATTTTAAGTTATTATCTAGAAAACTTTTAAACTATAAAATAATAGACTTTAATAAAAAAAGAGCTTATAAAGTTACTCTCCCTAGTGAATAAAGCAAATAGGTTAATTAAGATCAGATCTATATTTACTAAGTACTTAATATCAAGGTAAGCAATTTATATAAGTTTTAAATAACCATAATTTATTATCTATTATCATTTTAAACCTTATAAATAAAGTTTTTTAGCAAAATTTACAAGTTACCTATAAATATCATAAAATTATTATTTATCTTTTTCTTTACTAATGGTTAATATATCTAAATAATTTGAATATTATTTTAAGTTTATTATAAAAATTTCTTAATCTACCTATTATTTAACTTAATTGTAAATTATAAGTTAAAACTAAAAATGCCTTAAAATACTATTATCAGCAAATATTCTAATAGTTAAGTTATTTTTACAATCTTATTAGAAATTGATATCATTTTTAATTCATTTATATATAGTAAAACCTCATTAGTTATCTATAATTGTTATTTTAATATTAATGAATTTTAACCTTTTAGAAGGTGAGTTATAATCTATAAAATATTATAGATATATAGCTTTAATTATAACTATCATAATAAAAATATCTTTTTCAATTACAAATTTATTAGATTGTTTGAATTTTTAAGTTATTCCTTATTAATTGGTAATTAAGTCAAAAATTAAGATAATATCAGATCTTTATAGTTTTTATTTAAAAATATTATAGGTATTTATGATTTATAAGTAATTTACTTTATTAGTACATATCACTATTTTTTAATATATCAATCAAATATAATATTCAATATTTTACTTAAACTTTAATATTGGAAAATAATTTAACATCAAAATTTATTAATATATTTAAAAAAAATAAAATATAAAAAATTAAGAAAAAATAAATTTTTATTTAATATATATGAAAAGGATATTATATCTAGTATATTCACTTGACTATAACCTATATAATAATTGATTGCTTTAGTCAATTAATAAATATATTTATAAGAAAAAGAAATTCTTTATATAAATACAATTAGTTTATAAAATATTCAACTTTAATTTATTATAAATTTAACTTTTTGATAAAACTTAAATCTTACCAAAATATGGCAAAAAATAATTAATAATAAAATGTAATAGTAATTTCATAATATATATTAACTTATAAAAAGCCTATATAATTTTTTTAATTAATTTTAATTTCTGTAAAAATAACTTAATAATGAAATATATATAATATTTTAATCTAGTTAACTAGTTATGAATTTTATGAATAAATAATAAGATATTAAAAATAGTATTTTTTAGCTATTATCATATATAATATTAAAAAAATATAAAATATTATATAAAATGAAAAAAATAAGTTGATTAATTTAATCAAATATATTTTTATAAATTAATACTATCAGATAAATTATATATATATATTGTTTATTTAGTAAAAGTTAATTACTATGTATAATTATATATGGAACTAAAGAATTAGTTTCCAAATAAAATGTATAATGACATATTAAAACTAACTTTTATTAATCAAACAACCTATATGTAAAATTTAAAATATACTTCAATATAAAAATTATTATATATAATGTTAGTTTATTATTTTTTTCACCTCATGTGTAATTAGGATTTCCAAAAAATATATTCACAAAAGTAAAAATCATTAGTTTATAATTAATAAGTAATAAATTTATATAGCGCTCTTGAAAACATATAATGTATTTTCAATCGAGAATAATGCTATAATATATATGTATATATATTGATTGGTATTTACATTGATTGATATAAAATAGTTTAAATTATTTGCGTAATTACTTGTATACTTATAATATAATATAAATATATCAATTCAGTTATTATTAAGATTAAAGTAAGTTAAAAATTTCGAAGAACTGAACTAACAAAATCTAAACATAAAATATTTAATATTTGACATCAACTTTAATATTTTCCAAATCGAACATTCCAAATTAAGCCCCAATTCATAAAATTAAGTACTGATTGATTTTTATCAAATTAAAACAATTTACAAAAACTTGAATATTCAATTATCACATTATCCATATATCACATACAATCAATATAAAAGATATAAATATCATCATGGATCACTTATCACAAGAAAATTTTTTTAATAATATAATTAATATATGAATATTAAATATGAATGTTGATATTAATAATCAAAAAGAAACGACAATAAGGGAAGAACATAGAGTCAAAAATGTAAAGGGTAATATAAATAGTGGAAATAATTTTGAAACTGCTTTATGTGGTGGGTTATCAGGATTAACATCGAGGTAATTTCTAATTATAGCTATATTATTAATATGTTAATTAGCTAGTTTAGACTTGTAAGTAGTCCTTTAGACGTTATCAAAATCAGGTTACAGATTCAAGAACGCAAGCAACTTGGAGGCGTAACGTCTACATATAAGTATAGAGGTCTTTATGATACTTTTAAAACGATATTAAGGGAGGAAGGTATCAAGGTAAGTTGAAATTAATTACCAAATTGATTAAAGATAATAATAGAGCTAGGGTTTCTGGAAAGGTAACTTAAGTGCCGAATATTTATATATAACATACGGTGCCATTCAATTTTTAACTTATAAACAAATTGACGGATATTTAAATACTCAAGTATTTAATAGTATATTGAGTAATATATTTAAATTTTAATTAATTGAATTTAGAAATTATATAAGTTGGACGATTTTTCTAAATCATTTTTATGCGGTGCGGTTTCTGGTGCAACTGCAACCGTGGCCACATACCCTTTCGATCTTTTAAGGACCAGATTCGCAATTCAGGGTCATGAAACTGTAAGTATTTGCTAATCATTATTCAGTAGATGGTGTTAATTATTGATTTAGGTATATGAATCAGTATTAGGCGCCATCAAATCAATCAACCGCCACGAAGGCATATCCGGTTTCTATAAGGGACTCGGCCCAACACTAATACAAATCATACCCTATATGGGATTGATGTTTGGGTGTTATAACTTGACAAAAACCGGATTAAACAAAATTCCTGTAAGTTGATTCACTATTCAAACCCATTCTTTTTCTTAACCCAACTCTATAGTACACATTGAAACTTGATGAATCCCTCAAAGACTCAATCGCTGGAGCTAGCAGTGGACTCGTATCGAAATTTGGGGTATATCCTCTCGATCTCATCAAGAAACGAAGTCAGGTTCAAAGTCGATTACTCTGGTCCAGGTCAGTTATTCATTATACCCACCAAACTAAGCCACTCTCCCTACTCCAAACTATTGCCGCTATTTACAAATTCGACGGGATCTTGGGTTTTTATAGGGGAATTGTACCAGCACTGTTGAAATCATTACCAACAAGTATGACAACTTTTCTGGTGTTTGGATTTTGTCAGAGATGTTTTAATAGTGGTAGGGAGGTCAAAATTTAGTTATTTAGAAATTTTCAACATATATATTAAAATAATACAAATATCATATAATTTAATTAATTAATAAACCGTATTTTACTAAATAAATCATATAAAGTATTTATTATAAAGCAAAAGTTTAAAAATTTTAAGAATAATTTTATTATTCATATTTATAAATATTTTGGATATATTCGAGCTTTTTTAGAAATATTTTTTTGAAATACATTAAAATGATTAAATTATTATTAATCCCACAACTTGAAAATTTTAATATTTTATCGAAATAATATAAATATCTCATTCTCAATTTTTAACTTCATATGATTTCTCATCATCTTTCAATGAAATCCTATCGATTCTCGAATTACTAAAGTGTGATATCATAACAACTATGCTATATTGGTTTATGATATTCCATTCATATCTCGAGTGTATATACTCATGATTTGAAAGTAATTCGTGTAATTGATAATTCTATAGCTATTGGAATTTAATAATCAGGTAATTCTATCGTTTATTTTTATTCCTTTTCAAAATGATGGTCGTAATTTGCGTTTGAATGACTATTGGGGAAGCACCCGCCAGTGCTTCGATACTCATTAGTCTATTGTGTAAACAACTTTTTTCTGAGTTTATTATTAAATTAATATATATATATAATTTGTTGACGAATATTTTATTAACTTTATTTTTTGATAGGTAATGGAATATATTATTTCAATTCAGTATTCTTAAATATATACTAATAAAAGTCGAATTTTCAATTTTAATATCCATATTATTCTTTTCTGTTATTAAATTTTATTTATTTTAATATTTTATTTATTGGAATACCACATTATTTCCATTAGTCAACGTTTAACATGATATGATTTAGAAATATACACCTTTATATATACTAATAATCCAAATTCTATCAAACTAATTGAATTTTTGCTTAGTAAAAAATTCTAAAATTTTTGAAATGAATATTTTCTTTTGTTGAAATTATATTGTCAATTGAAAAGAATTCATATCAATTCATTTGTTAATTAATAGTGTCCAATATACTCAATATTATCATTGATTGATTTATTATTTTGATTTGGAAATGAAATTAGATTCATTAAAAAAATATTTTGATTCAATTTATTTGGAAATGAAAAATAGATAGATTTTAGATTCAATAAAGATTTTTGAATATTAATTTTTAAAATTGCTCTCATTCAGTGATTTCCAAATTGAGTAATCATATTATAGTTATTACTTGATATGAAATCAAAAGTGCGCAATTAGTAATTAAAAACATTAATAATAAAGGTAAATACAGTCCTTTTCAGTTTAGTTATATCAGCTAATTATAATATTAATAATGCCATCCAATAAGTTTTTATAATATTTTAAAAATAATTAAAAAGTAAGGAATTGAATTAATATTGGATAAAATTATTGGTATGTTTATGTATATTTAAGCCTATCAGAATTAATATACACATTTTAAAAATTATAGCTTTTAAATCCTATATTCAATATATCAAAACACAATATAATATTATGTCAACTCAATATTTTTCAAAAATTTAATCAACAATTTGGGAATTTCGAAAAACCAGAATGACATCATAATGATGTGTTTTGTATATTAACACTTTCTACAAAAATACACCAAATTTTACTTGCATTCGCCACAAAATAATAATACAAATATATGTATGAAATTGTATAGCGCATTATAGAATTTGAAAAAATAATAGAATATTATTATTGATTGCGCAACTCGAACAATTTCAAATATTAAACCATGTAAATAACCAATATTTTCAAAATAATTGATATGGCGTGCCTTTATTGATAAGTGAATTTATTTAGATAAATGCTTATATATAATGAAATATAACTGGAATCGAAATACTATGATATAATTTAAATATATATTTGATGAATATCTTTTCTTCAATTTGACGAGGATAATATTCTATTAAATTAATAAAATTTCATATATCAAAAGTATTTAGATTTTTCAACTTGCACACCTAATAAATCTGAGAACATTGATTGCAATGGCGATCTGTTGATGTGTTAAATATATATTGATGTAAAGAAAATAATATATATTAATTTAAATATCAATTTATATATATCAATATTTTATACTATAAAATTACAGTTTAAATCATGTTATAATAAATCTAATTTCAATACTTTTTTATACACAATATAACAAGAAATTCTATCTACATATAAAATTCCAATTCGGATTAAAATTGATTTCAAAATCAATGAATTTAAATTTCATCAAATTATCCTTAATAAACTAAGTGTTACAAATTATTTACATTCATCTTTTTCAATTATTTTTAAAATTATTACCAATTCAAATTATCAAAAAATAAATATGAGTTTTAACGATTTAGAACAGGGATTTGGCGGAAGTCCTTACAATAATTCTAGATCTAATACTCCCATAACAGATGGTAATTCTTCTATCTATTAACTACAATTAATACTAATTGCAATTAAGAGAGTCAACGACTTCCAAAAGAAATTACTAAATTAATCTACCGAATTACTACCAATGTGAATACGATGCAGAGATTGGTAACGCATTTGGGTACACCTAAAGACAATCAGAATATCAGAAACCAACTGTAATACATAAGTTATTATTCGAATACTTTTTACTAACCAATTAATAGTCACGATTTGACCGAACGCACTCGGCTTGTAGTGAAGGAAACTACGCACCAAATTAAAATGTTGACAGTAGAAGTGGATAATTTGTCACCTACACAACTAGTAATACCCCATCAATTCCTCGACATATAATGTACTAATTCAATTTTAGAAGCAACGCAAATTAGAACAACAAAAATTGAGTAAAGATTTCAGTAAAGCATTAGAACAATTCCAACATGTGCAGAGAGTTTCAGCCGAGAAGAGTAGAGAAGTTGTTGATATTTTGCATAATAGACAACAACAAGATTTACAGTACATAATTTTATATTCATGTGTTATGTGAATATTAATTGTATTTTAGGAGTGCCGAAAATACAGAAGATTGGGATACTTCTACAGTTTGGATGGAAGGAAACAAAAGGTAACAAATTCTCAATTATACAACGATTACATTCTAATATTTTCTATAGAGCCCAACTCGAACAACTGGATAACGATATTCAATTCAACGAGTCTCTAATCCAAGAACGAGAGCGCGAAATCAGAGAGATCGAAAGTGGAATAACCGAACTCAATGAAATATTCAGAGACTTGGGTACATTTGTGAATGAGCAACAACATTTGTTAGGTAATATTTATGCACCAATTTCATCACTATCATTATTTATGAGTTTTATTTAGATAATATTGAAACCAATGTGACGAACATTGCAACGAATACAGGAAGTGCAACGAACGAATTGAGACAAGCCAACGATTACCAAAAGAGAGCTAGAAATTCTCTTTGTTTCATATTTATTATTTTAACTGTAATTGTCGTAGTATTTGTTCTCGTACTATTAGGTTAATAATACTTTATTTT
The DNA here is from genome assembly GCA_000697335.1 of Conidiobolus incongruus B7586. Taxonomy (NCBI): domain Eukaryota; kingdom Fungi; phylum Entomophthoromycota; class Entomophthoromycetes; order Entomophthorales; family Conidiobolaceae; genus Conidiobolus; species Conidiobolus incongruus. Next base: position 15,420 of record JNEM01008884.1, read on the forward strand.
TGTTTATTACTATTTGTTGAAAATTAATTCGTTTTTAATTTATCCTATAAATAAGGTTTTTAATCTAATAAATATGATTAAATATCTCGAATGATATTTACTTAGTTTTTTAACATTTATTAGACATTTATAATTTTATATAATATTAGAAAGATAAATCCATTGACTCATTAGTAATAACTAAATTTTATATCATCTATATGTAACTTATATCATTATATTAATTTTTTAAATTTAAAACACATTATATGATTATACTATGATTAAATACTGATAAATATTACTGGAAGTATTGAAGATCAACTTTAATAATAATTCAACGTGAATTGAACAATATTGATCCTTATGCTTCAAATATTTAATATTAATGTGGCAAGATATAAATATCTGAAAATAATATGAATATTGTGATAAATTCAATGTAAGAGATTTATTATCAATTGACATGTATTATTAAATGTTAATTGATATATGATTTTGCTATGTTTGATATAATTTTTACATGGTAATTGTTCATTACTTAAATGTGATTGATGGTAGATAATATTGGATAGAATGATGTGATTGGTAAATGTTAATAATTAGTATTTAAAAGTATTCGGTAGCATTGCTGGTTTCGGTATTGGATGGATTAAAATTGGTGAGGAAGGTTTGAATCTTTCCACTTAGTGGAGAATCTTTAAAAGTCTGATCATTACGAAGACTGTCAAATTGTTCAGAGATAGCTTTGGGAGTATTGGGATCGTCAGTGTTCACAGTGATTTCCTTGGAGAAGGAATTGTAACTGATAGGAAGTGGTACATCAACATTGTTGAAATGGAGATTGAACAGAAGGTTGAGTGTCCCGGCTTCATTGTTGTAATCAACCACTTTGGTTGCAAAGTTATTGGATGGGGAAATGAGTTGGAGTGAGATGATGTTATTGGACTGCTGGTTGCTGATCTCGAAGCATGCGATCACCATCTTTAGGAGTGAGGCTGGCAGTAGGAGTAGCATGACCATACCTTTAGACACAAGCATCGCATTATACTTATTAGAGTTGAGTTGTTTTTCAATATGTATTTTAAGCTGTTGCAGCTCAGATGTGGTGAACTGGTTTGTTCTAGGCTTCAATTCAATATTCCAATTACACAATCTCTCAAGTTTTAATGTCACAATAAATTCTGGAGTTTGAAATCTAGCAGTATAGTGTGGCCACTCAACTCCTGGAGTAATTTTAGGTTCTTCTCTCTGGTCCCAAACAAGAAGGAAGCGAAGTAAATTAATATTACAGAAGAACCAGTCCACTGCAAGCAATAAATAGAATGTATTTTCAGGGTTTGTCTTAATCACTCCTGATTCACTTACAGAGACAGTGCTTGAAGAACTTTCTGGAATTAGTTGATCGATTAAACCGGGAATATGCTGAACCAAATCACGTGAGAGTTGGTTGGTATCGGGCGTCAAATGCTGATTAACAATCCATGATGATTTGGCCTCTGGTACAATGGTTTTAGGTTTCCATGGTGCTGGTGTTATAACCTTTGAAGTGGAGGAATCGTCATCAATAGTCTTATTGACATAGGCGAAAGCAACTCTGTCATCTTTGAGAAGAGTCAAGTCGAAAGAAAAGTTAGAAGTATAAAAAACTCTGAACTGATTTTCAGATCTAGGAATAACACTGCATTTCCTTTTACCATCCAATTCGTGACGATCAATTCCATTAACAAGATGAAAAGTGTCGCGAATAATATGGACCAAACCCCTTAGCGATTTAGTACGATTTAAATAAGCATGAAGGAATGGCTGAGTTAAGACAAATGGGTTTCTGAGATTGCTGGAAGTGGTTGGAAAATCCAAATGGTATTGTCCACGAGCATTCGATTTAGATTCTGGTTTCCATGTGACTCCAATATGGTATTTGTCATCATATAATAGAACAAGGCTGTTGCAAGAATACAAATTAATATCAATATTGGCATTGGTATACCATTTGTGATAATAAATTTGATGAGTTAAACTTGCAACATGAGTGAATATATGCCAATCAGCAACAAAAGAGTTCCAACAGTCATTTAAATCAATATATGTGAAAGTGAGATAAGTGCCTGAAACATCGATACACCAATGGTTTGGAAGCGACATTGATGTGTTTCTTGTGGCATTTGTAGCATGTGGGAATTCTGAATGGTTTAGTTGAATTTTGAAAGATACAGATTTGCGATCGGAAGAATCCTGAACCACAGAAATGGGGCCAATCCATCCAGCGACTGGAGATGGAAGGTCTGGAGAGTGATGGGGAGTAAATTCAAACATTGCTTCATTAGCTGGATTATTAAGCGTTGGTAAAAAGCTCTTAATTTGAGTATCTTGTCCAGGGAATAAAGTGGGGAGGCCTCGAGTAAGAAGGGGTTCAATTTTAAGGTAAGCAGCAAGATCTAGGCCTAATTGAGAAATGGATTTGAGACGTTGAATATCCCAAAGATCTTGCTTGTTTGGCATTGGAACTTGATAAAAACTGAGCTTAATGTCATCATTCATTGTAGTATCGGCTTCTAAATGATTAATGGATATTTCTCTGAAACAAGATATTGTCCTCTTTTGAGTCGAGGGATTCAATTCTATTATTACAATCCAACAATGAAGGGAATGATCACTCGTAGTAAATACCAAATGGTACTGAGAATGTGAAGAAAATTGAAGGAATAAGGCTCTCTTTGCTTGATTTCCAAATATACTATTTTCACCAGGTTTGAAGGGGATTGGATTGACAGGTAATAAATCGCAAAATGTTGAAATGGATTTGATATCTTCTAATATCATGAAGAAGCGCAATTCCATCATTAAGTTAGAGGAATTTTCGGGGTTTTCATTCAATTTCTTTGCCATTTCAGAGACCACAGATTGTCGTTCCGCATCATGAACTAGGGTAAGATTCACTTTTCCAGACCTTGGATCAACTGTTAGCTTGGCTGATCTTTGGTATCCGTATGCAACGCTCAAGTATGGGACTTGGTCTTCAGAATTATGTAGTTGAACTTGATCGGGTGAAAAGTTAGCATAACCACGATTCGCTTTAAGGATGATATCCCTGTAAGTATATAAAATCAAAACGGAATGTGCTCTAACTACTTCTAAAAGGATCTTTTCAAAGTCGAGACAAGATGGATCCACTTTGAACATTTCTGAAATGGATTTCGAAAAGAAAGGGTTCACCGATATGAGTTTTCCGTGCTTCCACTCTGTGATAGGTGGATCGACTTTAGATTGTAATGAGATAGTAAAGGAGTGTTGTTCCGAGTTTCCCAAATTGGTGTAACTGTCCTTAAAGCTGGGAGATCCCTTGGCAGTCCAGTAATTCACCATGAGACTGGTAGCTGTTGGATTTAAAGAAATTTGAAGTTGCCCGGCCCATGTCATCTGTAGAAGAGAGATAGCCTGAATGTTCAAAGTTTCTAACATAAGGATACCACAAAAATTATGGAGGAATTTATGTAGAGTTGCGATATCACTCTTTTTGGCTTTCTTGTCAACTTCTGTGGGAGGTTCTGGTACTGGGACACCAGGAGGATATTGCTTAAGATGCGGAGGTAAAAGATGCTGTTGAGCTGTATATTCCAGTTGCGATTGCTGGCCAGGTGTCAAAATGGAACGAGAATCTTCTTTCAAATGATTTTGATTTACTAAAATTTTGACAGTAATTAAGTGCCAAGGTAAACTCGTATCAAGACCTCTTAAAGTTAACACAACCTCATATTCATCTTTTACAGTGAAAGTTAGTTTGGCATCTTCGACATGTTTTGTATGCGTTAGCCAATTTGGAATATCTTCAATGCTAATTAACTTTAATAAAACGAAATCATTCACCATACTTAAAGTATTGCGTATTTCATCTTCTGACAGAGGTTCAGAACGAACAAATTGATCTTTTATTATTTTAGGTAATCCTACAAAACTACCCGTTGTTAACACGTCTATGGCATTCTTGATATCGTAATTTCGAACTCTATAAGGAATTAAAATGAATAACCTTATCAATTGAACTATAGTTTAATTAAGTACCTTAAATTAGGTAAAGTTTGATAAAAATTATATAAATCATTAACTGAGGAATTAAATAGTTGATTTTGCGTATTTAAAAATCCAATAATATTCTAAGTTGACATAACTCAGTACCTAGATTAAGAAAAATACAAAAATAAAAGATTACCTGACATTTCTGAATAGAACTCGCTTTAGCAGCCCACTTGACAAGTACTAACACTTTAGCGAGCTTATCCCTATAATTTTGGACATAATTTAAAAGAGTCTCCTTCTTTTCGTTACCTGTCTGAGATTCCAAACTAAAAAAATCAAATTAATTTTATGATTTGAAAGTGTTAAATAATATTTACATACACGTCAACCATCATATTCAGTTCATTATTAGCTTGATAAATAAAATTTTGTACGAGTTGTCGCAAGGGAACAGTATTAAAAGTATCAGTAGGTAAGGTTAAAAATGCTGGGGACGAAGCTTCACCTCCTTCGGAGTTAGAATTATCGGGTATAGCATCGGGTGTAGGTTCTCTATCTTCAAGCGATAATTTTGAGTTCAATCCATTTGTTGAAATTTCTTGTTTTATAGCGGGGTCTCTACCGTTGTTGGTATTGTTCTGATAATTGGAAAATTCTAGGGGAGATTGATTGGTCATGGATAATAGTAATGATGTTAAATTATTGACGAAATATTTTTAAGTTTTCTAGTTATGTTTTAAAGATGTATTATTGGATATTAAATAGATATGTTAAGTTTTAAAATATATAAAAACAGTCCGATTGACAATATATATAAATATATAAATATATATTTATATCAAGTTGTTTTTAATTATTTTTTAAATTTTTTCAAATTTAAAAAATTAAAATTAAAAAGTGATTTTATTTGGGGGATTTGAGCTGAATTTTATACTGTTATTTGGATGTTGAAAGAATCTTTTGGAATGTAAACTGGATTCTGATTGGCTGATTTCGGAATTTGAGGGAGAATGATTAGGTTGGTTGAGTAAGTAGAATTAATGAAAAGGTTCATTTGAGAATTTTCAAATGCAGAATAAATATATAATTAAATATATATAAATTAATTTGATATACATTAATGTCAATTACCAATAATGGGTTACCTAATTATTAATATCGAGTCAGGGATTCATTATTATATAATATTAAAATTTTATAGGAGATATTGTATTATGATATTTTTTGGTTGAGAAAAACAGAAAATTGCTTTTAACATATGAATCAATGATAGCTTGAATGATTGAATATTATGTTATTAAATGGTTTAAAAAACAGGACCTAAAACCATTAATAATATTAATATATTGATATTGTTACGAGCGAATATATAATGATTGGTGTGTATAAATAAATAGAGTGAAATACCCAAAAGGTGATATTCACAAAAGATTAAATTAATTAATAATAGGGCCTAAAATATCTAAGTTGAATAAACTAACAAAATGAGCTCATAATGAAGGACATAAATTAATTTAAAATAGATAAGACTCAATAATTAACCTTAACATTTAAAATAAACTGTATTATTTGAAATAATAATATCTACATGTGATGATTTAAAATGCTCCAAGTACTTAATGTAATATGAAACTGAATGTGTTTATTTAAATATATATCTTCTATATTCATTATAATTATCCAAATCTAAATTCAAATATTGTATATTCATATCTTAAATTATTTAAACAACCCTTTGTTGAAAATATATAATCCCATAATAATTGATATTTATCTCTAAATATAAATTTACCACTAGTTTAGAATTTCAAATTAATTTCAAACTAGATTTCAAAATTAACATAAATAACCACAAATGTCAGAACGTAAAGTATTAAATAAATATTACCCACCCGATTTCGATCCCAGTATAATTCCAAGACGCTCCGGAGTAAAGAGTGGTCAACACAAAGTACGTCTCATGGCACCATTCTCCATGCAATGTACAACATGTGGCGAGTACATTTACAAAGGCAAGAAATTTAACGCTCGTAAAGAAACTGTGAGCGGTGAAATGTATTTAACCATTAAAATTTTTAGATTTTATATTAGATGCCCGAGATGTTCCGCTGAATTGACTTTTAAAACAGATCCTAAAAATACCGATTATGTAGCCGAGCACGGTGTCACGCGCAATTTTGAGCCTTGGAGGGATTTGTCTAAAGAGAAGGAAGACCGTATGAAGGAGAGAGAAATGGAGGAATTGAATAATCCCTTAAAAGCACTCGAGAATAGGACTTTGGACTCCAAGAGAGAAATGGAAATTGCAGATAAATTAGATGAAATCCGTACTCGAAACGCTAGGAACGAAAGAATTGATGCCGAGGAGGTGCTACTCAAATTGGAAAAGGAGAATGCTCACAATTCCGAGGAGGAGTACGAGGCTGAGGCTAAGAAAGTTTTTGAATTGAAACGTAAACGTGAACTCAAGGAATTAGAAAGAGGCCCTAAAAACTCTAAAATTCAAGATCCTTTAGAGAATGAAGAGGAAGTTAACGTTGATCAAGTCATACAACCAATAACATCAGAAAATACTTGGACACTGAAAAAAGAAACATCAAACAGTTCTCAATCCTCTAATCCGTTTGGAATCTTGAAAAAGTCTAAAACTGATGCAAATGAATCCAAGACAAAACCTACTGAAGAACCAATTAATGTCATGTCACTCTTAGGTGATTATGGTAGTTCTTCTGACGAAGAATAACTTCAGGAATATCTTAATATTCACACATACAATTCAGTCAACTTAGTAATAGCTATTATATAATATAAAACCTATTTTAAAAATATTATAGAATATATTTTTCCTTAATATATAGGTTTCACATTTTTAACATTATATAATTAAATTCTGCTGCATATTATTCAAAATAAATATATCCATTAATATCAATCAATTTCTATAAATCGCATGCAATTTATCAAGGCATTTTTCACTTTCTTGTCAAAAGTGGCCAAAGTCAAGGTAGTCTAATCGCTGATCTCAGGAGTGGATAGCTCGTCCAGGATACGTCAGAGAAGCTAAGGCGCATAAATGAATAGCTAGATAGCGAGCATAGTGCTCAGTGTTAGGGAATATGTTACCTTATGTGAATCAACGGTGATTAATTGACCTAAATTCTTCTCGACCAAATAATGCGAATAAAATTGATAGTATAACTACGATATGAATTAGCATTTAGCAATGATTTTCATTGAGACCATGAGGTAGAGCTGTAGCTGGTGAGCCGTGCTCTAAATGAGCGTTCTACCAAAAATTTGACTATTTTTGAGCGTTAATGATAGCCTAAGCCTTTTTATCAGGATCTATAAGCTCACCAATGCAGTCATTCTCATAAGTCGCACAATGTGGTTCCCAAAAAGGGCAAAGCTCTCAATATTTCAAGTCAATTAGTTTTGGCAAGAGATTCTCATCAACCTGAGGTATTTCAACATGTTGCCAAATCAACAAACTTAGCATTATTTCCCAAAATTTTGATAATTATTGTTTATATTACTCTGGATTTTAAATAATAAGAATTTTTTGAGATTAGAGATAAATAAAAACTTTAATATATAACTTAAAAAAATAAATAAATAATATAAAATCAATACTCTTTTTTTATTAATTATTTTTGATATATTTTAACTAACTTTTAATACTTAAAAAATAGTATTTATTAATAATTAAATTTAATGTTATATAAATTAATTAATTTTTTTTAAAAATTTTCTTTATTAGAAGTTGATTATTTAATTTCCTAAAATAATTATAGTTATATAGCTAAAAATCTAATAAATATGCTAGATGTAGTAGCTTTTATAATTATTTTTAATTAGAAAATTTTTATAGCTTTAATTTATATATTTTATAATTATCATATAAATTAATATTTAACTTTAAATTATATTAAAAATATTAATTAAAATTAGTTTTATCTTCAAAAAATTATAATATCTGTTATTAATTGATTTTCTTTCAATAACTAAACAAATATAATATTTGTTATTAAAATTTATATTACAAGTAATATATTAGTAAAGCCACTTAAACAATATAATTAGATATTATTGTCACTTTGATTAACCTAATATAAAGCCTTATTAATTATTTATAATTCTTATTTCAGTTGTGATAGTTTTTAACCCCTTTTGAAAGATTAGTTATGATTTATAAAATAACCTGAATATATAACCTTAATTAAAAGCACTCGAATAAAAAAACCATTTTCCATTATAGATTTACTTATTATTTTTGAAATTAATACTTATTAAGTTAAATTCTAAGATAATATTATATCTTAATAATTTTTAATTGATAATATTACTTTATATTTAAAAAATAGAAATTTTTTGTGATTAAAATTAAATAAACATTTTGATATATAATAAATAAAAATAACAATATAATATATATTTAATAATTTGCTTTATTATTAATAACTTTTTGCCATACTTTTAACAAATTTCTAATACTTAAAAAACAGTTCTTTTTATTAAATACTAAAATTTGATGTTTTATAAACCAAATAAATTTTAATGCTAAAATTTTTCTTTAATAAGCTGGTCTTTTAATTTCCTAAAGCAATTATAATTAAATAGGTTATAATTAAAAAAATATATATAATGTGGTAGTTTTTTTAGTTAATTTTTATTAAAAATTTCTTTATATCTTTAGATTTATAGATTTTATAATCATAATTAAAAATAATAGATTTTTTAAATTATGTTAAAAATATCAATTAATATTAATTTTATATAAAATAATATAAATAATATTATAAATTGATTTTTCTTCAAAAATAAATAAAAAGTAATATATATTATTATAATA
>JNEM01008890.1:0-13568 GCA_000697335.1 Conidiobolus incongruus B7586
AATATTAATTTTAAAAAATATATATACAAAATAAATAAGAAAATAAATAATTTTGAATTATATATATAATAATTTTTTTGATTAAAAAATTAATTTTTTAAAATTAATTATTTAATTTAATTATATTTTAACCAAATAATTATCATCTAAAATATTTTATTTTAATATTAATAAAACTTATCCATAAACTCTATAAAATCACTTAAAATTTAAAAGCTGCTTTTAGTAATAAAGTATTATCTAAATTAATAATTTATTGCTAGGTAAATTATTTTAAGATTAAGAAAAAAACTACCCTAAACCTGTTGAAATCTAAAAGATTAATTTCAATTATTATTTTTTTAATTATTAATAAAATGAAAAAATGTATTAAAAAGTATCTTTTTAATTTAGTTAGAGAATTATCAAAAAACTTTAATATTAGTTATATAAATATATTATATATATTAAAGTTTAAATTAAAATTAATTAATAAAAATATAAAATAGGTACCTTATAATTTAACTAAAACTTAAAAAAAACTAGAGTTATTATTATTAAATAAAACTTACTAAGATATAGCTAGAAATTAAGGTTTTTATAACAAATTATTATAATTGATGAATTTTAGATTTTTTTTATAATCCTTTGTTAAAATATAAATTAAGGTGTTAGATTAAGTTAAATCAAACCCTTTTATAAATTCTTTTAAATAAACACTTTATTGATAAGTGAATATTAATTATTGTAATAGATTATAATAATATATGTTATTTTTATTTAGTTGATAAAAAAAAATCAATTAATAATAAACTTTATATTTCTTTTTTAAATAAAATTATTTTTAATTGGTATTCTAAATATAATTTAAGAAAACCTATTATTTTAAATAATTATTATAAAATATATAAATCTAAAGCTATAAAAAAATTTCTAATCAAAAATAACTAGAAAAAACTACCAAATTTAATATATTCTTTAGATTATAATTTATGTAATTATAATTATTTTAGGTAATTAAAAACTAGCTTATAGGAAAGAAAATTTTTATAAAAAAACTTAATTAATTTATAAAATATTAAATTTCAGTCTTTAATAAAAAGAATGATTTTTTAGATATTAGATCTCTATTAAAAATATAGAAAAAAATTATTAAAAATAAAAGAAATTATTAATTTTATATTATTTATTTATTTTTACTTTTTATATATTAAAATGTTTATTTTTTTTAATCATAAAAAATTCCCATTATTTAAATTTCAAAGTAATATTTTTTAATATAATTTGTAAAATCTCAAATAAGTTAAGTTTTTATATTAGATATTTAGATTTAAATTCATAAAACTATTTTGCAATATTATAATTTATAATCCTTTTGTTACCAGTTATTATTAGAATATTTATAATAATAATTTATATAGAGTTTTTTATATTCAAATATTTTAATAAAAACTTTTATTTAAAATTAAATAAAATTTAAAATTTTTTAAAATTTAGTAAATTTGTTTATTTTTTCAAATTTTTATGGAAAGTGATATTATACATATAAAATACATAATTAATCCATTTATCATTATTTAAATATTATTGAAATAATAATGAAATAATTATGCTTTATGTAATATTATTTGATTTAAGTAGGGACATTACTTATTAAATCACTAGATAACTGAAAGATCAATCTGTTAAAGAATTTCTTATATAACCTTTCTAAAATTATATTACCTAAATAAAATAAGGAAATTTAATATATTTTTAACTTATTAACTAGAAATATATTATAGTAGATTATTATTTAATTTAGTTCAACATTTAATTAATAATAGTTAATTATTAAGGTTTAGTTTTTAACATCTACTAATTATTTTTCATAAACAAAATAAGTTTTCTGAAAATTAAATTCTAAAAAAAATAAAATCAGATATTTAAAAAGTTGATTTTTTATTGAATGATATTTCATATGGAATCTTAATAATTTTGTTTTTAAGTGAAGGAGAATTGTTAGATATATTTAAAGATGCACAAGTTTAATAAAATTTAGGTGGTGTTATACTATATAAATAAAAGTTAAGAATAGTGGCAATAAGTGAATTAATTGAATAAAAAAATAAAATCAAAATAAAGGGATAAAATCCAAGATCTAGATCATTTATATTTTCAGATCCTGAATTAGAAGTAGTAAACGGAAATCTCAACTTAATAAACGAAATAGAACATGAAGTTTCCTTAACGAAATTCACCCAACAATCATACCAATGCATTCCAGTTCCAACACACAACCAAGTATGTCCCAATTCGATGCAACACTACCACACCACACCAAATTAAACTTCAAGAGCAATTCTTACATGTCAAAACCGTCCAAATCTCAGACAACGAACCAGAATTTTTCTAGCTCCCAATCACAGTCATTCCATTCCAATTTTTTCTACAATGGACGGAATCCAAAATAGTCGATTTTCTATGACTAAATTCAGCATCATTGGAATTCAAGATCCTTAAAAGCCTATGGACATGGATGAAAAGTTAGGGGTCTAGAAATATGATACTATGCAACAGATTTATTGGGGACTGCTGACTATTGGGCAGATTGTTTGGTTCAGGTGACAAGTATTTTATCAAATAATATTGATTGGTTATTGTGATTAATTTGGATCAGATCATCAGGAGGGTATTTACTAGTTAGCACGCATCAAATTTTTGCAAGGTAACTACTTCATTAGTTTGCAAATGTTGGTAATTAAAAGTCTTTGGGGTAAGAGTATTGTATCAAGGTATTTGGCTGCTTAATGCTTGGTAAGTTTATGTGAATTGTATTAGTGAATATTATTAAATCTAGTTTAGGTTAAATTAAAGTATCAGGCAGAACTCGAATTGTTAGAAAGAGAAAATCTTCTCAATTATGCTAATGTTCATGCTAAAGTAACTAATAATGACTAAGGATTATATGTATTACTCACACCTATATATGAATTCATCATATGATTGATTTAGTTTTAATTATAGTTGCAATCTTCAATATCTTGAGTACGAGGAGAACTGCAACAAATTAAATAATATAGTGTTAACAAATGCTGGTCAGAAGCATCACGAGTGGATTATAAATATCCGAATTTCCACTTTAATTCTACGATGTATACAACACTTAATATTAATTCATTAGATCTATTTCTCACTCTTATCCATTGGATTACTATCATCAGAAGACGAATCCAAAATCCTTTCAGAAGATTTATATAATTTGAACATTGGTTTAAATCCCTCGTCTTCCATTATCACTAGACATAAAAGTAATTTAATGAACAAGGAATCTCAAATCTCTCAATCCCAATCCAAAATCATTCAAATTGTCAAAAATTTATTTTCGATACAATTCTATAAATTGGATAAGGTCGAAAATCATTTTAAAACTTTGAAAGAGGAGATTAATTTGGATTGCCAATTGTAAAAAGTTTGCAAAAAGGTGGATCAAGTATTCTTATCAGGAAATTATGGGGATGGAATATTACATCCTAATCACACTGCACTGATGGCAACTCATATCAATTGCTTGACTCAGTTGGAGAATGATGTGAAGTTATATGCGCTGAGCGTTAAGTTGCAAAATAGTTAACCTAACTTTCATTTGACTGATCTTGTCCTAGGAGGTTACCATTTCGTGTTGAAACAGTATCCCGCAGCGAGGAAGAATTTTGAAAGTTGTGTGGAACTTCATCCGTCTCACGAATCTGCATTGCTCAATATAGATCTTACAAATATCTTGGAAGGTGAATATGATGCTGCCATTTATTCACATACAATTATTGCGAAACATTCTCCATATTCCCACTTGCCAACGATGTTCTTAGGATTCAGATACTCTGCATTCAGTAACTATAAATTATCTTACTCGTATTTCGAATACAGTTTGCGTCTCATGAAAGTTCCAGATCCCTATTTCTTCAACGAATTTGCAGTCTTCGGTAACATGACCAACTCCTCAGCCATCGCTATCAAATCCCTGTTATTTGCACTCAATCACGTGCCAACCACTGATCGTGGCTAAAAGACGAGTGAAATTCGTGAGAGTTTACTAAGTAATTGGGATCGCACTTACTAGATTGCGTCCGATTTTAACAATCGTCACAAGATTTACAATCAATTGAAATTGAAGCATCCAACTAGTTGTAAAGGATAGTTGAGACTTGCTCTGTTGGTTGATAAAATTGAACAGTATTTCAAATACATTGAAATACTACATAATGTAAACACTACATATATATTTTAAAAGTACCATCATAAATTAAACATTTCTTAGTGTTCAGCACTGTTCCTAGTTAATAATCTTGACATTCAAATAGTTATGGGTCATGTAATGAGGAAAAGGAGTCAAATTCCCTTTGACTTGGGTTTTGGAGATATTTTATATCCATCATCATATATTTCAAATATTAATATTTTGTTTAATATGGTGTGAGCTGAAACCTAATACCGCTATAAGATCCGGCAGTCCATTGGAAAGGGCGAGGTTTAAGAGAAATCAATTGTAATGATTGGAATAACTTTTCAAAATGAATTAAATTCTAAATTCAGTTTATAGTATTGTTCTCATCTCTCTGATTCAAGTTTAAAATATTTAAATAATTATTACGACATATATTATCAGTTTACGATTTTTTATTGAAAAAAAAATTAGTACAATATTTTTTATCAAAATTATAAATTCAAAAAATGTATATTTTTGTATATTACAAAAAATTTGAAAAGATACAATTAATAAAAAGATTATATTAAATTATTCGATTATTTTTAATTTAATATATTTTAATGATTAATTTGATTTGGAAAAAATAATATAATTTGAAGTGTTGGGAATCATTTGTGAGTTGAGGGATAAAAATATATTAAAAGAATAGAATGGGTTAAATATATATTGAAAAAAGTTGCATATAATATTGTACAAATGCTTTGAAAAACAAAATTTAAATTATATCACAAAATTTATAAATTTATATTCTGTTAAAGAATGAGAGATATGCTGCTTTAGCTCAGTTGGGAGAGCGTCAGACTGAAGATCTGAAGGTCCCGTGTTCAATCCACGGTGGTGGCATCAATTGTGATTATTTTATTTAACAAACGATTTATCATTAAATATATTTATTCAATTCATTTTCATTTTTTTGAATAGTATTTAATTATATAATCTAAATTTAGACAAAATTTAAAAATATCAGTTGGTTATTCTAATACAAATAACATTCATTTTATTCAAATTAAACTCAAATTCGATTTACAGATGAAATAAATATTAAAAATGTACATTTAAATATTTACAATTATTCATAAATGAATAGTGAAGTAAGAATATTTGTTTAAATAAATCTTTTATTGACAAGTTAGATTTTACAAATGGTATAGGTTAAATAGAATATATCAACGAATGATTATTTCAGTGTTGGATTCATACCAAGGTACAAATGATATTTTATGGATTTTGAGGTGGTTGTTGTGGTTGATAAGGTGAATGCTGAGGAGGAGCATAGGGAGGAGCGCTATAGCCGTCCACAGATCCATGAGAATAATAATATCCAGTGGGTTGACCAGGTTGAGTAGATTGTCCATTATGAGGTGGGTAATAACCATGAGGAGGTGGTGCTGGAGTACTATTTAGGGAGGGTGTTGAAGAAGCATGATGTAAAGTATGTGGAGGCTGATAATAATGTGGATAGGCAGAACCTGGAGCAATGGATTGTGGTTCCTGGGTATAGCTATAATTTGGAGTTGGTGGAGATACTGGATGATATTGTGCAAGTTGTTGCTCTTGTAACTTTTCATATTCAGATTTGCATTTGATGAATCTTTCATTGAGAGCCAATAATCTGTCTCTCTTATAAGTATATGAATTAATTAACTTAATCAATTTGGGACGAAGGGAAAGAGCATCACTGTACATTTTCTGAAGATTTTCATCTTCTCCAATTCTATCTTTAGCTGGATCTAATTGGTTGAGTTTGTTCAAAAGCTCATCAATAATAACACTTTCCCTGTTCACGGAACTTTCTAAATCCAATAAATCAATGCTATCATTTTGGATAGTATCAGGGATTCTTTCGACATAATTATTGGGGAATAAACCAATTTGACCGTTAAGTTCACCCTTCCACCAGTTAGGATATTGGTTATCTAAGACTTTGATAATATCTCCTTTACGAAAGCCCAACTCTTGTGATTCAGAAGGAGTAAAATCATAAAGAGCTCTCACCTGGAATTTTGCAGCTGGTTTTGTTGCTGTAGTGGAAGTTGCTTGTGGTAGAGGTTTTGAAACAGTAGTATTAGTACTGTTACTAGGTCTATAATGAGTGCTTGTACTCTTACTAGCAGCTTCTGATAGAGATAAAGCAATAGCCAAGTCGAGTTCTTCCTGTTCTTGATCTTTATTCTAAACAAATATAAATATAAATATAAAGAATAAATAAAATCGATAAAACAAAATAAACTACCTTAGCAGGGAGTTGAGGAGTCTTATCAGGATTGGGAAATTTAAAACCTAATCAAAAAGTAAGTAAAAATAATAATAAAAAATGATTTGAAAATAATAATACCTTGTCTGACTAGTGATTGTCTCAATTCTTCCATTAATCCTAAACCAGGTTCTTTGCTAAATTCTTTAGCCCATTCTTGAATATATTCCAAAATTTTCTCTTTGACAAGGGAATGAATAACCTGAATCTGGTTACAATATATTATATAATAATTTTTGAAATTTAAGTTACATTATCTTTTAAAACTCTCTCTACTGTAGTTGTAAAAGCTCTAGAAGAAACTTCTGGTCTGATAAGATAACTACAATTATTAATAAGACAAGATGTTAACTAAATTGGTAAGTTTATTAGTAAGTTGCTTTTGAATATATTCAAAGATTGAAATTACGCTTAAACAATATAAAACAACGTTAGAGTTTCTGTGAACCATACGTTTTGTAATAGCGGTAATACAATCTCTAGCACTAAAATAGATTAAATTATGATTATGACTCCAAGAATTTAAGTAAAATCAAATTTATATTATTTACGTTGATTCATTTTTAATTCTGTCACAGATTTCTAAATTAATTTCCCAATTTTCACTGGTTAAATTTTCTGAAGTAGCTTTAGCTAAACGATTTAATAATATCAATATTAATTCTTGTACAATTAATTTTATAATAATATAAATTACCAACTATTTCATCAAATGGATTGATACTACCACGAAACATATTTATTAAAATTAGAAATGCGAATTTGTGTTAAAAATGTGAATACTAAATTTATACTCTCTTGAAATTTTTCACTTTGATTGGTTATTCTTGGTTTAAATCCACTTGGCAATTTCAAGTCACTTTTGTCTGAATTGTATGATTCACAATTTACGCAGTTGCCACAAAAATTCTATATTCTTTTGAAGAGTTTGATTGATTATGAATTCAATATCATGGAGATTAACCAATATCCAACCATTAACCATTCTTATTATATTAGTAATAATATACCTTTTGAACAGCAACTGTGTAATACTTCAACCAATAAAATAGAATTTACAACAAATAATCAGAGTTTAAAAATATAATATGAGAGAAAATGATTATATCAATCTTGGTATTTGATTTTCTTAAAATTCAATATTTAATTTAAATGACATTTAATATAATTTTCGGTTTCGTAATATTAATAAAAATTTTAATAAAGAATTAAATACTAAAGTATTGATTTTTTTCTAAATTAACAAAAGTTATTTCAATTATGCATTATATAAAATTAAACAATATGAGCTTATTTAATATTAAAGATTATTCTCAGCTACTCTTGTTCCACCTGAGCCTGAAGATAACATCAGAATGATATTACATATTTAAATATTATATCTCTCAATTTATCATTATTCGATTTAATCATTATAATATATTATATGTTTCAAAGATAATTGATATTTATCAATTTTGTAAATATATATTATTTTTTAAAGAAAAAATGGCAAATTTTTTAATTTCTGATTTTTCAAGTATATAGTTAGTAATAAAAAGTAATATACACAAAAATATAAGAGAATTGAAATTTTAAAACTATATATATATAAATTCACTTAAAATTATATTTTTTATTAAAATAATTTTATCCATAAATATAGAACTAAAGTTACTTTTATTGAAATTAGATAATAATTATCAAAAGTCCTTTATATTAGTATTATTTGATCTTAAGCATAGACCTTTGAAAATTATATAGGATTTATAAATAACTTGCTTTAACCTAATATTTATACTTTAATATTTTATTTATAGGTAAAAAGGATTTGATTTAAAATTTATCAAAATTTAAAAATTAATTTTTATTATTAGTCATTAAATTGTTAAGTAAATAAAAAAATATATTAAGGATATCTTTTTATTTTAATCAAAGTACTATTAAAATAATTTAATAGCAATTATATATATATATATAATATTTTTCTTAACCTTGATTTAATTAATAAAAATATAAAATAAATATCTTATAATTTAACAAAAGCTTAAAAAATTATAATATCTATATTTGATAATATCTATTAAAATATAATTAAAAACAAAGGTTTTTATATTAAATCATTATAATAAATAAATTTTAAATCTTTTTGTATATTGTTTTAATTAATAATAAGATAATATACTAAGTTAAATATAAATGATTTAAGATTTAAATTTTAATAAACCAATATTATATTTATAATCATATATTAATTATTATAATAAATTATAATATTGAATAATTTTTTAATTTTTTACTATTAAATTAATTAACTTTAGATTTTTTATTTTTTAAAAAAATATAATTTTGGATTAGTTTATTATTATTTACAAAAATATATGAGATTAAAGTTACAAAAGTTATAGTAAATAAAAATTTTGAAATAATTACCATATTTAATATTCTCATCAGATTATTATTAATAAAATCATAATAGTTTAAAATAATTAAAAAACTATAATTTTAAGAAAATTTCTGTAAAAAAATTCAATTAATTTATAAAATATTAAATTATAGTTTTTGATAAAAAAAATTTAAATATTAGAAATATACTAATAATATAATGAAAAATAATTAATGATAATAAAATAGTTTTAAATTTATGCTCTTTTGATATTTTTATAAACCAATTATTAATAATTTATTTAATTCTGAATTTAAAATTATGCCATAAATTAATTTTTAAGAAATTAATTAAATTTTAATTATAATAAACACCTCTATAATTTTAGCCAAAATTATTGATTTATATATATAATAAAGGATATAATCTATATTGATATGAAGGAATAATAAAAACAATCATTGTTTTATTCCAAAGTTGATATTTATATTATTAATCATAGAACCAAATTTATAATTTGATATATTTAATGTATTTAAAATATATTTTTCAATTTGTCATATGATATGATAAATTTCAAATTAAAAAAATCTTCAATCAATTCTGTCAAAAATTAATATGTCAGTAAGTTAAAAATGAGTTATAAGCTTAATTCAATAATATAGTAAACTTGAAAGACAATTCCCAAAACGGCTATAAATATGTGTTGTTGTATGAATATTTTCAAAATATTATCAGATACTTGAAACTTTAGTCACTCCCAAGTTATATATCTTCATCAGCAATATTATATTAGTATACATCTTTTCTGATTTGATCATATTTTTATTTTATGTTATTTACAATTATTCAAATCTTTTACTATCAAAATATAAAATCAATTTCTATAATTACTGGATAAATATGAATAATATATTTAAATTCGATTTTGAAATAAGTTATGTTATATTTCCAATAAAATGTTTATATATTAATAAATATCATGTTCAAGTATATTTCAAAATTATCTTAATCTCTTAAAAATTTGTCTTTGATTAGCATTCAAAGGTTAATTAAAATATCTAATTTAAAATTAATATTTCTTTGAATTAATATTTTTTGCTATTAAGAAATAAATTTTCAAAATTAGACAATTATAATAATAGAATGAAAGAAATAAAATTAAAATGAAAATTTTTAAAAATATAATATGAAAGAAAATAAAATTGTTAATAAATAATAATATGATTATAAATATCAATACTATTAATAATTAATTAATATTCTGGATATTTGGGTTGAATTCCTAAAATGGATAATAATATTCAATTATCCAAAATCAATATAACCAATTAAATATAATTGACATAATATAATCTAAATTTATTAGATATAAACATTAAGGTTGTTATAATTTGTGAATTTTTATTTATCAGCTATTTAAGATATATTAATATAAACTTAGATCTCTAATAAAGAATGCAGCATGAATAAATTTCTATAGAATATGAACTGACATAAGTGTTGTACATTGCTGTGGTGAATATTAAGTCTAAAAAATAATAGATTTTAATATTTATTCAAGATACATAATATATACAATAATAAACATAGTTGTTGAAAATATTTAATTCTAAATATAATTACTATTGGAAATTATATTTTCAACTTTAACACATATTATTAATAATAATAAATAGATAATGAAATAGAATCACATCCGAAACTTTATTGTATTTAGAGTTTCTCAAAAAGAAAGTATAAACTAATTTTAATATTTCATAAAAGATTATTAAATCATCTTCAAAAATAAGGGTGGCTGACAAATTGAAATATTAAATAGTATTTATTAATGAAATTAAAGCTTACTAATAGCAATGGACTTTCTCTTGGGCGAAGATTTGGGCAAAGTAACTGTCAGGATACCATCCTTCAAGTTAGCTGATATTTTATCAAATTTAATCTCTTTGGTAAACTGGACTGACCTATTAAACTCGCCTTGAGCGATTTCAGAAGTAATTACTTCGTATCCATCTCTGGATTTAGCAGGCTGTGCTTTGGATTTGGTATCTTCGCTCTTCGCCAAATAGTCATCAATATCAACGCCTTCTAGCTCATCGCTTACTTCTCCATCTTTGCGGCCGGGGTGTGGGAGAATCTTTTTGCCACTCACTATCAATACATTGTCATTAAAATCAATTTTGATATTTTCTCTCAATACACCAGGTAATTCCAATATAACCTTATAATTAGAATCACTTTCTATGATGTCTAAATTAGGGGAATAGCTATTGAATAATTGTTTAATTGGAATGTGCGATCTGTATTTGTAATAAACCATATTGTTGTATTTGAAATAAATTTACCAATCTTTGTTTTGAAAGCTTGTGACGATAATCTTCAGTATTTATATTGGTTCAAGGTCGCAGTCACATGATAGGAAAACTTGAATCAAAAATATTGATTGGATATTTAATATTCACTATTAAAGTTGAAAATTCTAGAAAATATTTGGTATTGGTTAAAAGTTTATGAAAATATAAATTTGACATAATTCATATGAAAAATTGTGGAAATAAGTCACTATAAAAAATGAAATATAATTATAACTAAATACTAAGTGTTTAATAACAATGTTATCTATTTAAAATATAAAATTAAATTTCAAATCAAATAATTTTAAATTTTTGAATTGGTTTTACACATTTGAAATTTTAATTGACACTTTAAATTAAAAATCTAACAATTATAATTGATAAATCAAATTCTATATTAAATAATTAGACAAGGAATGTAAATATACATTGATTTATTAAATACTTAGCATAATAGCTTACTTAATATCGAATTATTTCTAAATGACAAATAATATAGGTTTGCTAATAAATAATATTGATATCTGTTTTATAAGTTGGTTTAAAATGTGATGGAAATAGATTTGTGAGTTTCGGTATATTTTGGCAAATTAACAACCAAAATACCATTGGTGAAGCATGCGCTAATATTGTTTACATCAACTGAGCTAGGCAACTTAATCACTTTCCTGAGGGATGAACAAGAAATTTCTTGGATTAAAGGATGGAATTGGGCTTCATTAACACATTTCGCGGCTTGGCTTTGGATTTGGTTAGATCCTTGATGTTCTTGAGTTCCTTGTTTTTTTTGATTAGATTCATGCTGTGTCTCCACCTTTTTCTTTCTGCCACGTTTCATGGGACTTTTCTTGGTATCTTCTTGAACGTGATTCTCAAAGCTCTTAGTAGTAGTCTCATTAGTTTGCTTTATTTTATCTTTACGTTCTGCAATCATAGTTAGAACATTATCATTATAATCAATGGAAATATTCTCCTTTTCAACTCCTGGTAATTCATATTTGACAATAAAAGCTTCACTGGATTCTAAAATATCACAATTTGGAATTTTAAAATCCTCGGCAGTTTCCATTTTTTTGCGGTTTTTAATAATGGCAACATTTGGTAGCTCAAGAATAGTTAAACCAGTGTTTAAAGGGTAATTTTGAAGGTAATAAAACATAATTGTTGAATTGAGTGTTCTGGTGGTTTATGATATCAATAAATCAAATAATTGAACAATTTGTTTATTATATAATGAATAATAATTTAATTATTACATCAATTAATCCTAAATAAATTTTATTGTGATTTCAATTTAATTATTGGCTACAAATTTTTTAATCAATTTAATATCATATCTAGTTCAACATCAATGGTTTTAATATTTATTTTCATTATATTAACAATGATACATTTAAAACTAATTTCTGAGTTTACATATTTTATTATTTTCCTAATTTCATTCACATCCAAATAAAGAAATGATGAACTTAAATAACCAATTGCAATAAGTCAATATGATTACTACTCACAAATATCATGATATTTTTCTAACCAATCATACACAGCACTATGATGTAAGATTTTTGAATCTAAAAGTTTATCAAATTATACTTTTTCTAAAATATAGTTATAAAGCTATTAAAGGTCGATAAATTTTATTTATTTATATTATATAAGTAGTTTAAAATCTTATAAAAATTGCCTTTTAACTTAATTACTTTAGTAATTTAAAGCAATTCAATAACTAAGTAATAATATTACTGACAAGTTATCAATGCTTACCAATACCCTCTTATAAGAGTGTTTGAGAAAAGATTGGCTGATATTATATCTAACCAAAATTAAATGGCAAACTCATAGTATAAACCCATCTAAACTTAACAAAATATTTATATTTCAGTAATATGGATATAAGATAGATAATGATTCAGCTATAAAAATTATAATAACTATAATAACAAAAATAATTACAATGATATATTATCATTTATAGTTATTAAGGTAATATTTAATTTGTATTTATATATTTTAAAGTTAATAATAATATTAACATAAGTTATTATTTTCATTTTTATCATATTATTATTTTTTATTTAAGTATACTTATATTCAATTTTTTAAATATATAACAGCTATATTATTTTTAAATTAGTTCTCAATTTTGAATTTAATTTTATATCCCTTTTTTATAGAAAGTTTCAATTGTTTTGATAAATTTTAATAAGTTTATTTATATCAGCTTAAGTTTCTGAAAAAGTTTATTTTTAAAAAATTTTTGAAATATTTATCAAAATAAATATCACTTAGTATAAAATAACGAAAGTATATTAAATATAATAATAATTTAATATAATTATAATTTAAAATATATAAAGCTCAAACTATTCT
>JNEM01008893.1:0-21833 GCA_000697335.1 Conidiobolus incongruus B7586
AGTTTAATAAAACAAAAATATATTTTAGTAAATTTAATAAAAAAGCTAGATACTTTAAAAAAGATATAGAATTATTTAATGACTATTATTTTAATTTTACCTAAAAGTATAATAATAGGATAATTATTATTTAAGGATATATGTTATCTTTAGGTATAAAGTATTTTTATAAAATTAATAAGGGAATTAATATTAAAATATACTAAAATATTCTAAATAATAAATTAAAAAAAAACTATTAAATAATATAGGTTAAACAAATCTAATATTATTTTCTAATAAGATAATACTTTTTACTATACTATAACTTTTACTATTAAATAACTTAAAAATAACAAGATAATAGTTATAAAGTAACTTTTTTAATTTTTTAACTTTAATCTAATTAAATATCTTTAAAATTAATTAAAAAAAGTTATTAAAGTTTTCCTTTTAATAAAAAATTTAAATTAACTTTAAAAATATATTTAAAAAGTATAAAACAAGATTAACTTTTTTTAGTGTAAGAAGTTAATTGATTCTATACCCTATAAACTTAAAGAAGTTAAAAAAGTTAAAGGTAAATATACTAAGTTTTAATTTTTTTTATCACTAAAAACTTATAAATTTATAACTTACTTTAGGTAAAATTTAAAGGTTTATATTTTAGCTAATTAATAACTAAATATCATTATTTAATGATATATATAATTAATAAATATAATAAATTTAATTATTTAATTTAAGTTTATTTTATTAAATATTAATCAAGTTATTAGTAAAAATATAAGTGTTTTTGATTTTATAACTCACTTTTGAAGGTTAGTATATATAATAAAATTAATAATATGTTAAAAAAATCAAAAATTAAAAAATTTCCCATTTATTTAATTTTATAGTAATATAATTTAAAAATTTTAAATTTAATTTAGAAAAATAAATATTAATAAGTATTTATATAAATTGATTTAAATATATAAGTTATTATAATTAATTTCTATTAGTATTTAGAATATTCAAAGATAAATATATTAATGGTTTAAACATTGGTCAATAAATAACTAATAAACAACTTGTATAGTTTATTATTAATTTATTTTGCTTAGAATTTTCAAGGAATATTCAGAATAATCTAGTCATTTCAAGTAACCTAACAATTGTAGCAAGTGTTGTGTTATTATATTAAGTTTTATAAATAAAGATCATAGTTAGAGAAGTACTCAAAATATAATTTAGTAAATTATTTATTAATCCTGCTCTTTAACATATTGGGACTATAGATTTTAGAACTTACTGTTGAGATGTTATAGCAGAATATCCAAAAGAAAAAAAAACTTCCTCTTCATCTTTGTCACTGTTGGGTTTAAATAATTGAATCAATGAATGATATGGGGTTTGGACAAAATCTAATCAAGAAAACAAAGAGAACAAAGAGTATCCTTCAATTATAAACTGACAAAGCCAGCTTAAAATAGAAATAATATTGGTTTAGCTATCAAACTGGAAGGGATGATTAATTTTGAAATACAACACAAGCATATCTGGTATAAATAGTCATATCTCAATATTAAAAACACCCAAACGAAATAACAATTTTACCATGATTTACTACAAGGCCACCTACACTCCTTATAACAATCTTGTTCAGTTCTACACCACCCAAGTTTACAAATCCAACAAGCTTAGTGAACACCAATTTACAGTTCCCAGCTCAGATATTCTAGAATCCAAAGAAGCTTACAAAGTGAGAGTTTTATTGCCAGGTGTCCCTAAAGAAGCCATTGACATCAAATTCTCTGAAAATACTTTAACCATCATCACCAACAATAATAAGTGATTCAGCTCGGATTGGGATAACGTGAGCAAGGGTACTAATGTAGAGAATGAATCAACATCCGAAAGAGGAACTACCCAGAAGAAAGATCAACCACCCAAGTATGAAGAATTTAAGCCACTTATCAGTCAAATTTCTTCCAAGCCATGTAAGGAGACAATTGAATTCTCTGAAAAGATTGACGAAGCACATATCATTGCAGAATGTCAGAATGGATTATTGACTCTGACACTATCCAAAGTTGCTAAGGATCGCAAAACTATTCAATTGGCATAATTGATTTGTTGAAGTTTGTATTCTTATTTTGCTTCTATTTAATTTTTTACTTATGTTTTTTATTACATATTAATTCATAATAAATATTTGAAGGTTTTATTTTATTAAGAATTACTACAAAGTTTGTAATAACAATCAAAAACAAGTGCATTTAATTTAACATAGTTGATAATTATTAAAATTTTGAAATGTTATTGATATTTTAATAGATCAATGAATGATAATTGTAGATGACTTAGAAAAACCATTGTCTAAGCTCTTGATTTCATTATCTTGAATATCACTAAATTAGTCAGTAATACTGTTATTTATTTTCAACTCAAATATTTGATATAAAAGAATTGTATTCGAATAAAAATTTGATGATTTTTAAAAATATAATTTTAATGTTTTATAATACCAAAATGATAATAAACAATGATAAAATTTTAGAATTTGGTAGAAATTCGAAATTTAATTAATATGACATCTAATTTGAAACAATGACAAATAACCCAAAGAATTCAATCAACTAATCAATTTTAGTTTAATATCCCAATGGTTAAATCATTAGGTTGTCCAATTTCAAAAAATGGTATAAAAATGACAAAATCATCACTCAATATATTAAATAGTTAATAATAACACTTAAAAACTATATTGGTATTGATAAAAGTGGCTGAAAATTGCCACTAATTTCGAAAAATTGGGAATGACATCACAAAATTTTTCTATATTCCAAAATATTTAATTTATTTTAATTTTTTGGCTAAAAAACCATTGACAGGTCTACCATCTTCAATCCAACCTATAGAATCGTCTATTAATTCGTAGCCCAATCCCTCAACAAAGTACTGCTTCAATTCGTTTAACTCAAGTCGATGCTCCTGTCCCTTGGGCGATTCATAGTCGACATTCGGCAAATTAACAAAGGTACAAATCAACAAAAATCCCCCAACATTGATCATGCTATGCACCATTGAAAAATGATCCCTGATCAAAAATCTTATTATAAGTACCAAATCAAATTTATTATTACTATCAAATTCTCCATAAGATTTGTATATTTGGCCAGTATTCAAGTTCTTTAGAGTTTGATCTTTCATAAATTTGAAATATAGTAGTTGATGAAGTTGATCTTGAAGGTTTAAATTTTGGAAGAGTTGACCACATCTTTGTATAGAGCCTTTCCAACTATCTATACCAAAGCAGTGCCAATTGGGACTTTGTAAACTTAGGTAGGCGAGATCCCTGCCACAGCCACATCCTAAGTCCATTACTTTCCAATTTTTATTACTATTTTCAGATAAAATAGCTTGAATAATATCTAATTTCGATTTTAAATAAAAGTTTGGTTCAAATAATATATTGTTCTTAATATGGTTTAATTCTGTCAATAATCCCAATTGGTTGCAATTCTCCCAAAATTTGGCCGTAAATTGAAATTGATAGTTAATTTGCCAGCCTTTTTCCAAAAGTGTCAATAAGTAATCCAGTTGATTTGAGTCTGTATGGTCGATTAAGACACTGAAGGGCTGCCATTTGTTAGGCAATTCATTCCAACGTTCCCTCGCAGTTTCGATGGGTATCCAGGTTGAATATTTCACAAATAGGCTTGGCTTATTACTATTAATAATTAGATTTGATCTCAAATCCAACAGTAGAGGGTTACCATCATTGGATTTAGACCACTCTTGAATATATTCCAAATCATCCGTTAAAGTAATCGTTGTCATAGTGATGTAAACACTCTACTATTTCATAACCAATTATTTAATTGTTCAGGGAAAAATTGATAGGCATGAGGAATTACATGGACAAACCATCAAGGAGAAAATTTATGGGATGAAAAATAACCAATTATCATATGATTCATTTATTTAGCATTTATTTAATAGTCCTAAAACCCATAACTGAATTCAATAACATCACCAACTACTTGTCTTTCTATTCTTAAAAACCCCTTAACCTTAAATAAAAATCAAATAATAATGAAATATAACGAGACGATAACAAAAGAGAATCCAATAACATATGAAGGTACCAATAAATTACAATTAACGGATTTAATAAGTTCAGAATTAAAACTAATCCTGATGGGTGTATATTACCAACTCAAACTAAAATCATTAGAATACGACCAACGTCATAGTAAAAGCACATTGAATCAATACTTCAGAAGATTCGGTATCACTCCCAGTATTTTACTATGTTTGAAGACTTTAATGACGGTTTACTTTATAAAAAAGCTGAATAATTACTCCAAACGAGCTTGTTTTACACTGGTGGGTACGGTTTATCCTCTGTATAATACGCTAAAATATTGCTTGATACCAGACTCTTGGCAACAGAGTCAGTGGCTTTCCTATTGGTGTATATTTGCTAGTCTTAATTTATTAAATTTGAATGTGGAACTCATTCAACACTTCTTTCCAATGTATCACTGGGTGCAGTTAATTGGACTTTATTGGTTCCAGAGTTATAATGATATGGGAGAACTCAGAATTTACCAATTGGTCAAGCAGTTCCCAAAGCTAATAGTGATGAATCAGGGGGAGTACAAATTGAACAGTATTGAACAAATTGGAGGTGATTACTACTATTTAAATCATCGTAGGGATAGCGATATTGAGAGTGAATCGGCTGCGAGTGCCAGGATCAGGTCGCCAATTCGTCCACCTTCCAGCTTATCGCAGGGTACTTTGGACAGTTCGCAATTTAATCAGCACCAGCATACCCATACCAACCACGAGGATGACGATCATCATCTTGATGCGAGTATATGGGATTCCGAACATAACTAAACTCCCAAACTTTTATTTAACTTAATTTACAGCAGTAAATATTCAATAAACCCTAATAAATTATCCCATAAATGAATAAGCATCCATTTGATATAAATTCTATCCACCTTGCAATTTCTCCATCAACTGATAAGATGACTTCAATCAAAAAATATTAATTAATATTAATCAATATTCAATTCCAATAGCGTTCAACTATAGAAATCTACAATCAGCACCAATTGATTAATTGGCCTAATAGGCATTTTCCAGAAGTAATATTATTTTAATTTATAACTAATAGTGATATAGATCATATGTACATATAAATAGGAGTTAGTAAAGCATGGAAATCAACCTTAATTAACAAGTTTACGGATACGAAAATTTGTAAAACTCAAAATACCTGTATGATTATATATAGATTCAAAATAATGCAATATAATTGATGATTTTTCAGGGAAATACCAAAAAACTGAAACTGATAAGTCTCAACAAACAGCTTTTACTGATAGATTCACCAGGGTATGGCTACAAATCCCATCAAGAGTAGGGAGAATTGATCAACCACTGCTTTCAAGGAAGTTGAAAATTAAAACAAATTCATATATTAATTAAAAGTAAACGAGAACTAAATCAAATTGATGAATTGATGCTCCAAACCCTGACCTCATAAATTTCCTGTTCAGTTAGTACTAATGTGGACAAGTATCCAACGTATAAGTTGGATGAGGTTAATATTGTTGAATTAGTGAATGGCACCAATTGGAAATTGGTACAATCTATATGTAATAAGACTGTTATAATAACCAGTAGGAACGAAGATCAAGGAGGGATAGAAAAACCAAAATAAAGTATACTAAAACAACTATAGAAATTTATTACAATAAACCCTATAATAGATATCCCTTCATTCAAACACTTATACAACGCATTCTGAAATCCTTTAAATTCCTTTTTAAATCCCAACAAATATTTCAATCTATTGAGTTTCTCCACTGAATCCCTATAATTCATAATATTCACTGGATTATTGTTAGGCAGTATTTTTTTTCTCATTAAATATGACTAATTCTTCAATAGTTTTAACGATACTTTGAGTGCCCACTTCAATTTCCTATTCGTCTTGGAAATTTTAGTAAATATCATTGTCTTCGATTTTGGCGTTGGTTAACTGTGTACTATCTTTGCTAGGAATTAGAACGTCGTAAAAACTGTCGAGAAGTTAGTTCAAACGTTGATGAAGTTCTTGCTCTAGCGGCGATTGATTCTCATCGGGGATTGAAAGATCGTCATTAGAGTGCTATTGATTGTATTTGGATCTGTAAATGCTAATCATTTTCGGTTATTATTGACTTGATTATGGAATGACTGGATTTCTAATAAAATAAATAGTATAATAAATAAATATAAAATTATGGGATTTATTCATTATTCTATTTATATTTTTAATATTCAATCAGAAAATCAATTAATATATATATTATGTAATTAATATAGATTAATGTCTTAAATTTATTAACTAATAAAAAACATTGAATTATTTAATCTTACAAAATTTGGAATAACATTGGCGATTGGGCCAATAACTCGTTACTAAACCATCCATCTCTGAAATCTTCAGATTACCAAGGTCCATCTCAATTGGCTTGAAGATACGAGTCTTGGAAAACAATGTAGGCTTCTGGGGCTGGTTGAAACATTTGGGATAAATCGCTTCATTTTGCACCAGATAGTCCAAGAGCTCGCCAATCTCGATGGGTGTGAGTGCACCCTCGAGTTTGCGGACGAGGTTGGATTTCGTGATACCTGGCTTACGAATGATGGTGCGGAGGACTAAGTCCATCATGGTGAGGTACATTTCATTGTTGAGGTCGCCGTTCAAATCGATCCAGATGCGAGGACTTACGTATTTAATGTCCGAACTGGAGGTGGAGGGGGAAGGAAGGTCGTAATTGCTGGCTTGGTAAATGTCTTGGGCATTTCCGGAATACGATAATAATGAGCTAGAATTTAAGCTGACTTTCCAGTGGTGAGCGTGCTTTGGTAGGATCCAACGTTTGACGTCTAGACCCACCTGTTCAGCATATTGGTTGCATTTTAGAATATCGAGATAGCGTTGGAATTGGTACCAAGTGAGATGAGGGAACACGCGAGCCAAATGCATTTCAGGGAAGCCCATACTCTTCGACTCAGAAATCAGTTTAATCAATTTACAGATTATATCCTGTTCCTCTTGGGAATAAGATTTCAGCCATGAGATTTCAGAATTCATTGGTTCCGATTGAATATCACTCTTGGAGTCTTGTTTCGAGAGTTTCTGTTTTTTGGACTGACTCTCTTCCTCTTCAAGCCTGTGTTTTGTTGGCATATCTTCTACCAATCGATTCTGCGATGACAAAGCTTCAAAACTGTTTTTGAAATGTAATTTGATTTCAAATTCTACGGAATCATAACTCTGCTTGCGAGCTCTGGCGGATTCGCACGAGAATTCAGTCTTGGGATTAAGCTGGCCGACTAGTTGCACATGATCAGATGCCAATATATCTAATAGGGTCATCATACCCGCAGACGAAATGAAAGGTGAGAGTGTAAATTTAGTCTGAGGGTTTTGAGCATGATACTGAACCAACTGCTGAAGATAAAATCCCGCCTGTCGCAAAATACCAGGCTGGTAAGGTCCCATAACGATGAGGAGGAAGCGATCAGACATGTGGAGAGAGCGGCCGGGAATGACACGATTGAGGAACATATTATTTTTAGCGACGCTATTCCCTTCAGAAACTGCGGTTTTTCGCTTGGTGATGACACCCATCTGATTAAGCATATTTAAGACTTTCACAAGGGTTTTTTCAGTAAAGTTTTGTAGCAATTCTTGGGCTAATGACTGGTTGTAGACATTGTCGGAACTGAATAAAATCATCTTGATAAGGCCCGATAGGACATGCTCCTGAGGATTCACTTTGTATACAGCATTGACTTTGGGCGATTGGTGGGTGGGATAAATAAGGTTGAGAGAAGGGTCATCGAGTGTGATGAAATTGAATCGACACGTTTGATTGATAACAAAGGAAAGAAGAGCGCGAGATTTGATAGAATTTTTAACATCATAACGATCTTCAAAAAAATCTACTACATCGTGAGAGTATTCGAGATGTCCTTTGTACGCTACAATGATTTTTGAAATTGGAGTTTGACAAATCTGATCCAAAGTACTTTGATCAGCTGAAGACAGATCTAAAACACCTGTGGTAGCAAGAGAGACATGTGGAAGTAAATAGTAATGATGACTCTGGATAGATAAATTAACATTAGATTTGGCAGTAGCATAAAAGAGCTCAGGAATTTGGTGATAATTCTTGGGAAGATGGAAAGTGGTAATCGATTTCTGAGATTGATGCTCTTCAGTCTTAGGAGTATCTCCCTCTTCGATTCCTGGGACATAATGCTTCTCGAAATATTCCAACTGCTCCTTTAGGTTATATTTGGCATGTGGAATGTGATCAGGCAAGTAGGAGTACGGATCTAATGGATTGGGATTCGATGGTGTAAGTATTTGATAGCCACCATTAGAATCATAAAGCTTCTCAACAAGAGCACCAGTACGAATAGCCTCCGGGTACAATTCCTTCCATTGGGCTTTCATATGAGCCAATTTCAAACCCACCATTGGCTGTTTTGACAGTGTAGAAACTCTTCTACGACAAAATTCCCGATGAGTATTGGGAAATAGATCTAAAGTACCAATCCAACGAATAACATTATCTCTATAGGCACGAAATTTCAAAATAGTATAAACAAGAAGAATTTGGAAGTCGTAGTCGTGGCAAGCTTTGACTCTAGTCTTGTGTTGTTCATATTGTGATTTGTGATTCACAATATTGGATGGGAGGACAACCTGTGAGTGGAACCCCTCTTCATCCGGGATAAAAGGAGCTTCACCATCCATATCAAGATTGAGATGGTTTTTGCTGACCATAGCCAATTTCATAGCTCTTGAATGCATAGGCACCTTTCCACCTCTACCAGCTCGGTCGAAATTGTCTACCTCTTTGCTAACTTTTGCCATTCGAACATTCCGTACAGTCTTGGTAGAATCACTCTGCTTTTTATCCTTATGGTCCTGGCGAATTTTCTTGAAGTATTGCGTAACGTGGAATAATGATAACCCTGATGATGTAGCAATATATTGACACTTGTTAATATCGTTCAAAGGAGTGAGGCCTCTCTTGCGATCGACGAACGATTCCAAAAATTTACGCTGTTCGGCGGAGTGACTGTGGCAGATCTTCCAGTGATGAGTATTTCGAATAATACTGATGGGTTGAATCACTCGGAAATACTTGGTCAATCTCGACTTTTCTAATCGCGTTTCGACTTCAGCTACCTCGGGCGGCAGAGACACGTTGTTTTCGATGGTTTTAGAATTGCGAGTAGCTATACGTTCAAGATCTTTCCAGAATCTAGCAACTTGTTCAATGGTTCGGACTTGGACTACTCCCATCGGTTTGGATTGGTAATCCTCGATACCATAGTCATACATCGGGACTTCGGGTGCCATGTAATAAAATGGGACTAGAGATTCTTCTTTGAGATGCTCTTCAACATCGTTAATGCTGGATTGATATGGTATGCCAGAATTGTCTTCTTTTTTCTTGACAGGATACACCAAACCAAGATTCAACAGAATACCCATATTAGTTTTCATTCTGGATTTATATTTGGTGTAAGTTGAAAATATGATTTTCTTAATATTAGGTGGAAGATCTTCTAAAACCAATTTCAAATTGCTAGGTTTGGCAATAAAATCGAATAGTTCGTCGGTAGGTCTTCCTATAACTACCAAATTCATATAGTTCATCAATGTCATTTTGTTGAATAGCATTTCCGTGGAGATAATGCGTTCGGGATTGATATTGGACTTGATGAAGGATGCAGTATTGGCATCATTTAAGGAATATTCGTTTAAAATTCTGAGCATACTCAAGTGGAGGATCTGAGCTCGGATCATCGAAGCATGAACGTACCCAGTTCTAAGAGATGATACAAGCCAATATTTCTCACTACCAGGATCTTGAAATTGTGATATAGAAGGTGTTTGATTGGGAATACTTCCAATCATCTTTCCTGCACCTTCAAAGAAGGCCAATTTTGCAGGATCGATCCTCTGTTTGATATCAGCCCAAGATTCCACGTCAGCCCTTTGCTTGGGCTCGGCAGAATGAGGTTTTTTGGGGATGTTCATAATCATTCGATTACGTTGATCGTCAATCCAAGTTTGAACTTCTGGCGAATTGGATGAATAAATAGAAAGGTAATAAATATTAAAGCTGATAGCTTCTCCAGCCAGAGTTTTGATACAAAGTGATTGTCTCGTTACAATGCCGTGTTTTTCGAGTATTTGCATAGTTGTATTGAGTGTTTTCTTATCCATTGAACTCTTGATACCGCGTTTGTGAAATGCTTCCCTCGCTGCCTGAATTAAATCAACATCCACTTTACATACCTTAAGTTTCCAAAGAAGTTCTGTAATCACTTCAAATCTAGTTTTCAAAGTATTACTGGTGAACAGTTTGAGATCGGCGAGCTTATTCATCGTATTTTGGACATTTTGATCCAACTCTAATTTGGTATCCGAATTTTGGATGGACTGATACTTTTCGTAAGAGTATATTCGATTGTATTTTACACGTCCTTGGAATTCGTTCACTTTGATACATAGTGGATTACCGTTGTCATCGTTTGTCTTGGTGAGACGGTCGACCGCTTTTTCTATATATCGAATAGATAGACCACCTGTGGACTGTGCAAGATCTTTAAAAGTGCATCCTTGATCTCCCGATTGGATAATCTTGTCCAAAAATTGGGAATACAGAGGTTGGCCAATGTATACCTCTTCAAGTTTGCTCTGAGAAGTAAGATATCTTTCTTGAGTTTGAGTAAATGGCTGATACAGTCTCAGAACTTGTACACATCGCTTTAAGTGTCCTGTGTTGGGTGCAGTGACGACGAATCGATACAAATAACGCTGGCGAACGAGATTGTGAATTAGTCGATTGAGTCTGGTTCTAGTCCTTCGATTGCAGTTCTGAATGCCTAAAGCTTCGCACATTTCATCCACATACATTGTCTGATCCCTAGCATAGTATAGCAATTCTGTAATGGCCACCTTTAAATCGTCTCCCTGTAACGAAATTTCAAAATCGTTATCATCTTTATCGAATTCATCTTTTTCCATTATTATACTTTCGTCGTTGCGATCTTCGTCATCATCTTCTTCGTCCTGATCGTTGTTAGCTTTAGATTTTGAATGCAGCTTTTTTACTGTTAAAGTGGTTAAATATGCACTATTTTGGAATAGATATCGATGGTGAACGAATAAATGGGTATGAGCTTGATTGTGAACAATAGGTAATTTATAACTAAAATGAATATCAGTATCAACATACAAATCTTGAGATAAAAATAGTTAAAATTACACTAATTTCTGAGCGAGAGGTCTCTTAAGCAAGGAATACATATTTTTCGAAGTAATTTTAAAGTGATCGACTAAAGCCTTCTGCGTAACGCCATTTTCCCTAGACTGCAAAATGTATTGAAGTACTTCTAACTCCTTACCAGCTACGTAAGATACTGAAGCATTTCCCAAGCAAGCTTTATAAATGAGGTCACTGTGCGAATAAATTTTAAAATCGTCCTTCTTTTTCTCTGCTTCTGAATATTTTTCACTTGTGAAATCTAGTATATTCTTAATAGACATAACATTAGTTTTAATTTAAATACTGTCTTGATAATATCTATTACTTCATTATTATCTTTAAAATAAATATGAGGAATTTTAATTAAATCGGACCAAATCCATTGCTTGGTTCCGTTGTCCAATACGAAATTTTGGTTGACTGAAGGTTGGTCAGGTTCAAAAGCGTTAAAATCAGGTAAAGTCTCCTGAAAATTCGTAATGAAATTCCAAAACTGGTCTAGTGTAGCACCTACAATATTGAATTAGTATTTAATAGAATATAGGAAATTTGAATAATTGGTACCTTTTGACCCTTCGATTGCTACTTCAACACACGCGTTCTCTAACCTTGACTGTAGCGACATTTATATAATGTAATATGCAAGTGTTTATATATATATATATATATATATATATATATAATTTACAAAGAGCTAGATTATTAGTATGAATTAAATATTGTTTCTTGTTGATTTTGAAAGGATGGATGATGAATTGAGATTTAATATCCTAAACATAACATCGATTAATTATTATGGGTATGACCATAAAATTGATGAATTGATCAAATAGTTAAATTTCCTAATTGGAACATTGAAAAAAAATGGCCAATTAAATTGGTTTATGGGGAAAGTTATTTGATTTTTGAGATGATATGATTATGATTGTTCAATCATTTCATTGGATTTTATTAATTTTCAATTAAGAATATCAATAATAAACAAAATTTATAAAATATATATTTTATATTCAAATATTGAATCAACTTAGTGTGATTTAGCTGAACTATCATTATATTAAGAAAACAATTTAAAGTAATATCAAATTGTTGTAATTTCAATACTTGAATAAATTATATCTTACAAAATATATTTGAATCAATGATTAATACAATATATCAAGATTCTATAAAGACTATAATTCTTTATTTTATTCGACATAATTATAATTTTAATTATTTTTTAATTGTACCAAAATTTTCATCTATTTTTCAATTTACCATATTTAAAAATTTTATCAAATTTTCATTTTAAAATTGATAGTAGGTTATAAAATTAACTATTCTTTTGTAATGAACCTTATATACAACTATTTACAATTTGTTATTAGATCTATATATTAACCAAATAGTCTGGAAATTGTAATTTATTCTATTGAATATTTTTAATAATATCATTTAAACCTGTTCTAACTGAAGTTGTTTTTTGGTGTTAAAGATTATTTTCCATTGATCATTTTCTAATCATTATTAAAACTAAATTTTATAACATTTTTTAAAGATATATGTTAATGTGAACTGAAATTTATAATATTATTTAATACATAATAAAATTTTTTATTCCATTATTTACATCTAAAATATGAAAATATAAATATATGCATATATTTAATTTATACTACTATTTACTGTGAAATTTAAAAAAAAATAAAAATGTATCAATTTTGAATCTTAACTTGGCTATGAATAGAACTCTGACGAAAGATTCAGACCAGCTGTCGTGGTAGGATATTGAGAAGATCCTTCAGTTTGGTTCGCTGTACGGACAGTATTGGAAGATTCGTTATTTTCAGGGATATCAAATCTTACATGCTTCGAATCATCATCCTTTCCTCTCACGGATGAGGTTTCAATAGATGATTCTTCATTCTTCACTTTTCTCTTCTTAAATATTTTTCTATATAGATAGACAAAGAGATAGCAATCTGTCAGAGATAAAAATACGAATAATATTAATAATATAATCATTCCAATGTATATTCCAGTATATTGGGACGAGTCTGAAGTGTCCCCTACAGGGTTAGTGATAGTGCTAGTTTGATCCATTTTGAATTTATAGCAACTTTATGAATAATAATCGATAAAAATATATTGAAATTAATCAATATTGTTATAATTGCATCCTAAGTAGGGTTTATATCCCAGTTGTTTAAACCCATGATGTCATGATTAAAATGAACAATGATTTAAAATATTAAATATATTTGATAAACTTGGCATACTTTACGCAAATGAAATAAAACATTTCAATCAAAAATTAAATATTGAGGAATATTTAAATATAATAGCAAATATGGCAAATTTATTTACTGAATTTAAAATTAAAATTAAATATTTCTTGAGCAAGTCTCACTTGAATGATGGATCATCTAGTTATAACAAAACTATACACTCATCAAGGTATATAATATTTATAATTACAACAAAATCGGATCCAATATCCAGGATTCAAACTAATAAAATATTAAATTATTTCATAATATTATTAATATACAATATCTTGGCAAAAATAAATTTTTTAATTGGAAATAAAAGTTAAATAATTTTTGCACAGCCATTCATATAAATCCTTTTTAAAACTTGATTTGCGTTGTATTTAGTGTATTGAATCTCATGCAATTAATTCCAAGTATTTTATTATGACTCTGATGGTATGCTAAATTGAAGAATAATCCATAATATAATCTGAAATATTATCAATAATAGCACGTGGCCTTGAGTCAATTACAGTGTATTCATTAAATTAAGATCTGAAAATTAAATTTGTAACAAGAATTCTGTTGTAAGATTTTGCTAAATAATAAAATATTAACCAATTTACTATATAGTTAAGAATTGAAAACAAAAATTTTTGATGAAATGGATATAATGATAATTTTATGAGAAAAAAAATAATATTCAATATTCTTCAATATTTCAAAATTAATAATATTTATTTAAATATAATTGAAAAGAGAAATATTTAATAAATTTTGGTAATATAATAAATTTTCAAATTATTGAAATATTAATTAATAAACTCAATATTTTTGAATAGTAGTTGAAAATATTCAATAACTAATATTATAATTTTCAATGAACTCAATATGATAAATATAAAATTAATATTTTTAATTTTTAAATACATAGTGTTAAATGATTAAAATAATGCTTTTCTATTATTTATTCATATATATTAATTTATTTTTAACAAATAAAAATTGGGATTATAATTTTAATAATTATATAATCAATAAATTTCAAAAACCACTAAGTTGAAAATACTGTTGATATATTGATTTTGAGTTATTTTTATACAATCATTTTCTAAAATAATATTACTATATAATCAAAGTATTTTGCAAACCTCAAATGAATTTTACAGAAATATTAAATAATAAAAATTCTAATATATATCTCATTAATATTATTCAAACCCAAATTGGCAAATTGAAATTATATCAAATATTAGAACAATATAATAAGACATTATAAGTGATATGTTTAATCACTATTGATTCTATATTACAATGAGCTATATCGACTTAAAATTATAACTGTCATCTTGATAAAGATTATACTTTATGATATTAATTTTATTGATTTGAGTGCTTGATTATCTCATAGTTATTTTAGTACCAATACGCCATACCATAATCCTAATTGATTAAAAAGAAAAATAATATAATAAATTAAATCATACCAGTATATATCTCGAAATATTGAAAACTTCTATTTAATATTTTTTTCTTATTATTATTTAGATTAAAAATTTCCAAATACATCAAAATACATTTTTTCAAATTGTCAAGGTAATTGATATGATAATTTTCAACTAAGTAAAATTTAATATAAATATTAATAAAATTATGTAATAATTTTGTTATTTTTTAGCTTTATTTTTTTTCTTCAAACTATACCTATAATTTTAATATAATATATAAACTTTTACAAATTATAATTAACTTTTAATTGGTATACAAATGATATGTTATTTTAATTGATAGAATATTAAATAATGTTATATTTGATCAGTACCTATTATATATTGATCTTTGATAATCATACAATTTTCCAGAAGAAATAATTTATTAAGGTACAATAAACTTGATATCTTAGATTTTTAAATTTATATTATTAAACTTCTATTTAAAGCGATTTGAATTTGCAAATTTTGTTGGCATAATATCACTATTAGCTTGTTAGACTTATTTGGTTTCTTAAATATCCATTATCTATTTTATAGACTCTAAACGCTAATAATGGTTTAATTTTAATGTATTCTTTGTGCATCATATATCAATCTAAAATCCATATATATTTTTTTATTATTTTTTTTTAATTCTAAGGTTTGTTAACTAATTTTATTATAATATTATCGATATATTAAATTCTGAAATTGAGAATGAATAACCTAATATATTGTACTCATAAATTAGTTATTTTTAGAAATAATTAAGAAAAAAAATCATTTGTAATCTTAATAAAAACTTGTCAATAATATTGATTTATCATATTTACTTTTTATAAAATTAATTTTTATTAATTTATCCCATAAATTAAATGCGTTATTTTAAAGTATTATATTCTTTATTCATTCGTGATATATCATATTAATTAAATATAAAAGCTAATATTAATTAAATAGAATATATAAATTTTATTTTAAAATTTATTAATATTTATCTAATCACTTCAATGGAATCACTAATTTCAACTAATATTCAAATTGAAGAAAAATCTTTTAAAAATTTTTATTTAAAAAAGATTATTAAAGAGAATCATAATTGTAATATTCAACAAGTCTTAGCTTGTCCTAATTATTCTTTCGATGAAGACGGCTTGAATTGCAGTAATTTGATTGCTACAATAGGTGCTAATCAGGTATATGGTTTGATTCAATAATATTAAATTGATATATTTATATTGATTATTAGTTAAATATTTACGATAATGAGCATATCGGTAATCATCTTGACCTTATGTCTCATATGGTATTAGATGACGAAGATCAAGAGGTATATAATGAATTTTTCAAATACTGAACTCTATCTGATACTTTTAATAGACATTACTTAGCTGCTGTTGGTTATTACCTCAGCAGGATGCTTGGCTAGTTCTCGGAGCTACAGAGGGATTTATTCATGGAGTTAGTTTAGCATTATCTCAAGAAATTGTGAGATTCCAACCTCATTCAGGTAAGTTTTAATACTTGTATCGCTTTAGATTAATTAATGATTATTTAGATGATATCATCCAAATTTCACCACATCCTAATATAACCTATTACGTATTAACTGTCAGTAAAGACAATACAATTAAATTGATTGATGTAGAAAATTCCCAAATTTTGACTGGTTTAAATGCTAAAGCCACCGCTTCAGTAATTATTTTAAATATGTATATACAAATTAATTCCTCTAAGTTTTACAATTCATTTATAGTGCTTTTCTCATTGTGGCAATGTAATCTATTACGGAACTTCTAAAGGGACCATTCACCAGGTATTACTTAATTGTGACTTTAATACAAATGATGAGATCAGCTTCCAGGAAGGGTCATGGTCATTTGGAGAGCCTGAGCTCTTGTACAATGGGAAAGATCATGGAAATGGTGCGATTGGTAAGAACATTGGTTATCTTCTTAAAAATGTTAATTCAATAATACTATACTAGATTATCTCTATTTCACTAAGCATGGTAATATTTTATTCAAAACCAATAACGGTAAATTTGGATGTTTTGATTTATCCAATCAAAAAGTAAATGATTATATTAATTTCAATCCTAATTCATTCTAAATTGATTGTATTAGATTAAATATATTTCTTCTGTCAAAAATGGAGGTCATTATCGCTCAAGCTTTGGTGTTAGGTAATTTAAAATTATATAAATTCAACAACTAATGATAATAAATTGGCTTCATTTAGTAAAGGAGAACAATTTTTAACTATCGGTAATGAATTGGGAAATATATTAATTTATAGAATTGAAGACGGTCAATGTGTTCAAACTTTAAAACATAAGAGATCTTCTAAACCTGTTAAAAGTTGTATATTTGCCAATAATAACACGTAAATTATTGAATAACGAATCAATGTTTTTATACTAAATATTTTATTTAGTAATATAATCTATTGTAGCGAAGGATTTATTTGGAGATATGATTATATTGACGATTCTACACTCGAAGAATGGGCTAAAATTAATAAATAACTTGGTCAGTTTTTCCATTATTCAATTTTATATCAGATATCAATATATGAATAGGAATTAGTTATTTTAAGCTTAATTATCTTTTTATATTATTGTTTATATAAACTTCACACCAATTATATATATACTAAGAAAAGTTTCAATATTTCAATTATGTTTATCTTAATATTTGCTTAATTTGAAGAAAAATTCAACAATTACAAATTGATTATATTGATTTATATTGACTTATTTTTTATTCTAAACTTTTTAGTAAACAAAGAAAATATTAATTTCCTTCTAACGAAAATAAAACCTATTAAATGTATGTTATCTCCTAGAATTGATTGATCTGGTTAGTATACCAATGGCAACCTATAACAAAATCTACCTAGTTAGAATTTCTAAAAATCAACACTAATAATCGATTTCAAATCATTTTTAGTATTTTTAAATTTTGGAAATAATTTGTGAATAAATTCTGAATTAAACTAAAGTTAGTAAGTTTAATCAAAGTTATTCCCAATAGCAATTGGTTTTAATTCAATCAAAATAATAATATAATTAGTAGCATATTTTTAGGGCATATAAATTAATAAAAATTAATGTAAAATTTGAAAAGATCTTCATTAACCTGAGAATCTAAATATATATGAGATTACTAATTTTAGGAAATATAAGGATCTTAAAAATAATAATTATAGAATATATTAAATTTTGACAACTTTGGAAACATTCATTTTCATTATAATAAATACACAGAGTAAGCAGATTGGATTAAAATTGAATACTCAGTGTCCTTAATTACTTCTTTAATTAATTAGAAAGTATCCTAAAAACTTTCCTAACTCTGTCAATATTCACTACAAATTTAATAATCCGAACAAAGGAAATTTATTCAAATCTTCCCAATTAAAATTAAAATTAAAATTATTTAATTTTTATTAAAATTTGATTGACTTTAAATTAAATGATAATTTATAACGGTTATTTTTTTACTAGGAACTCATTGGTGCTATTTAAGTTTTTGTTATATAAACTAATGAGTTCTTTAAAATTGTAAAAATTATTTAATAATTATTGAATTTGAAATTAATTTTATAATAATGAAATTGACTTTGTTGATTTTGATCAATGCTTTGTATGCTGCTTCCCTTGGAAAATATAGTGAATACAGTAAATTAGTTTGGTCGGATGAATTCAATGGAAGTAGGTTGGATTTGTCGAAGTGGAAAATGGAGGTCAACTGTCTTGGTGGTGGTAACAACGAACAACAATGCTATGTTGATTCTTCAGATACTGAAGTCATTTCTGTCAAGGATGGTAAACTCCGAATTCAGCCCAAATATAGAGAAAATGAATACAAGATGGCGAGTAGTGCCCGTATCAATAGTCTAGGTCCAAATGGAGGTGCTTGGCATCGCGGTAAATTTGTTATCAAAGCAAAAATGCCCAAGGGAAATTTTGTATGGCCATCAGTTTGGATGCTTCCAAAAGAATCAAAATATGGTGGCTGGCCTAGTGATGGTGAAATTGATATCATTGAAGCCAAAGGTCAAAATGAAAATGTAGTCAATCACAATTTACATCATGGTGGACCTTGGAGAATTGAGCATGTGCAATATGTTCCTGTGCCGCAATCAGCTGATATGTTTCATGAGTATATATTGGTTTGGACAGAAAACAAGATGGAATGGAGTGTTGATGGAAAAATCACCCATACTATGGGTTTGAATGATACATGGGTCCATGGTCAAAATACTAATATTTATTCAGCTCCAGGACAACCTTGGACAGAGCCATTTTATTTCATTGTTAACGTAGCAGTAGGAGGTGACTTTTTTGGAGGCGCGAGAATGGTACCAGAAGTGGATGCGCCTACATGGACGAGTCCTCTTGAAATTGATTACATCAGAGTTTATCAATAGATGTTCAGGTTAAAATGTTTGATACATTCTCAGCCACTAATTTTAATTTATATGTAATATATTAGTCATGTTTTTTTCTTATAAATAATTCATTTTATATAATAAATACTAATATTTAATAAAATTTAATGTTTATTATTAAATTTCCATTATTTTATAATTAAACAATTTTAAGCCTTTATACACAATTTAAATTAGTAGATAAGAGCTAAAAATTAAACTTGATTCCGATTTACCCAAATTACTAAATTAATTAGCTAATATAATTTGATTCAATAAAGGAAATAGAACATTCATTAAATCACCTCAGCCATTTGATATTCAATTTTGTATAATAAGATATCAATTTTATATTCAATTTAATATTTATAATAATATAATTTGAAAAACCTATTGATACAATAATGATATTTTTATCTATATTTATTATTAGTATGAATATCATTCAGTTAAATCTGATTTATTTATAATTATAAATATTACTCAATTACCCTTTACCACAAATGATTAAACAAAATCAAATTTCAGATCCCATACTCTTAACCAACATCATCAATCTAATCCAAATTTATTAATAATTAAATTAGAATTATCTTTTTAATTTAAATTATTTCAATGTATCATAATTAAAAAAATAAGTATTATTATAATTAGAAATTATTAAATTGAGCAATTTGTATATTATATCAAGTTTCTATTATTATTATAAGTGTTTTTTAGTACTGTGACTTGTTTGTTAATTAGTGTTTTGTAATGGGTCAATATATCAGTTGCTTTAGGGCAGACGCTCCGATAACGAGAGCTCCAAGGCCTCAGTACGATAGTAATACTCCGGAACAATATGACG
This sequence comes from Conidiobolus incongruus B7586, assembly GCA_000697335.1. Lineage (NCBI taxonomy): Eukaryota > Fungi > Entomophthoromycota > Entomophthoromycetes > Entomophthorales > Conidiobolaceae > Conidiobolus > Conidiobolus incongruus. The sequence goes on from JNEM01008893.1 coordinate 20,318, forward strand.
ATCAACCGAATTACGCACCAGAATCTATGACAATCGGAGATAGTACAGATGTAGAATTTGAAAGTTTATTAAATTCTCAAAACGAATTCCCTACAAGATTGGGAGGGGGTACAGGTAAAAGAAGTTTTTCATTCCTTTCGGGATCTCCATTCGGAACGAGCTCGGGTTTGAATCGAGGCAACTCTTTCCTCGGTTTGAGTAAACCTAACGTACATTTGGAGGATGACCCTTACATTGAGGGCAATTTCGAATCCGCTTTTTTAAATGAAGATGAAGATGATGATATTCAAGTAGAACTTATGAAAGATGACCAAATTCAGAGAATATCAAATTTGGTAGACCAACAGGTAAATATCCTTTTTTATATTTAAAACTTTTTAATTAACCTTGTTTAGATTAAATTAAATCAAGTAACTAGTGAGTTACAAAATATGGAAGAAGGAACCGAACTAAGCGATAAACCAAATCATAAATTTACTGAGGAGCTAGATTCGGAAAATGAATTACACTCATAATCAAATTAATTTCAGTTTAAATACATATTTGTATTCTTTTATCTTTTCATACTATTATCATAAACAAATATTTAAATTATTAATGTATTTTGTTTAAATATTCTTTTTATAATTAGATTTTACTATATATTTTACTAATAAATTAATTTATACTAAATTTTAGATAATTTAAAGAATACTATGATTAATATTTATTTAGAATACATTAAAAAAATTATATATTTTTATTATTAATTTTAAAATCAATGTGATATTCACTCTAACTAATTTAAAGAATGATTAATATTATTTTTAACATAAAAACTAATTTTATAAAATACCACAATGCATTAATTGATTGGTTAATTTAAAAGTATTTTACTTACTATAAATTATTGATAGAATTATATTAGATAATAAAGAATAAATATTTAAAAAATAAAATTTAGAATAGTTTTTTTACTGACAAAAAAATAATACAAACTTCAACAAATCTATTATGCCAATTGAATAGTTTTGCGATCCTTAGCAACTTTGGATAATGTCAGAGTCAATAATCCATTCTGACATTCTGCAATGATATGCGCTTCGTCAATCTTTTCAGAGAATTCAATTGTCTCCTTACATGGCTTGGAAGAAATTTGACTGATAAGTGGCTTAAATTCTTCATACTTGGGTGGTTGATCTTTCTTCTGGGTAGTTCCTCTTTCGGATGTTGATTCATTCTCTACATTAGTACCCTTGCTCACGTTATCCCAATCCGAGCTGAATCACTTATTATTGTTGGTGATGATGGTTAAAGTATTTTCAGAGAATTTGATGTCAATGGCTTCTTTAGGGACACCTGGCAATAAAACTCTCACTTTGTAAGCTTCTTTGGATTCTAGAATATCTGAGCTGGGAACTGTAAATTGGTGTTCACTAAGCTTGTTGGATTTGTAAACTTGGGTGGTGTAGAACTGAACAAGATTGTTATAAGGAGTGTAGGTGGCCTTGTAGTAAATCATGGTAAAATTGTTATT
>JNEM01008896.1:0-15604 GCA_000697335.1 Conidiobolus incongruus B7586
TAGGAGGTATGGGGTAAGCAGGCTTAGTTCCATTGGCAAATCCAATAATGTTTCCTTGATTATCCAAAGCATTACCTTCAGCATCATGTGGACCATCATGAGCGGCAACAAGGCTAGCTAAAGCAAATAAGACAGCAAAGTATTTCATTTTATTGATGTATAGATGATGTATTTAAATTATTAGTTGATATTCTGATTACTAAACTCAAAAGGTTTACGATTATATATACTATATCAAACATTCCTTCTACTCTACAAGGCTATTGTTGAGAAAAATACTGGGAATTCCTATATGCCATAGAACCACTAATCAATAAGTATTGCACGCCTTTAGGCTGGACACCATTCTTTCATGGTTACAAATCCGATCATTTTGAATGAACGATTGGCGCATAGCTCATAATTAAAGTCAATACACACTATGATGCATCAATTCACATTATTTTTAGATTTGATATTGATCAAATGGTTTGTACTACCAAATGTTTTCTTTATAGAAAGGGCATGGATAAACTTTATCTATTTCATTTAATTCTTGGTGGCAAATTATTCATAAAACCTGCTAATACTTATAGATGAATTGAAATTACCGAGATTATAGTTTTTGGTTATGAATAACGAAAAATATGATTTGAATATATTTGATTATTAGTGTTTATGATTTATTCAATAATATATGATAATAATAATAATAATAATACAACTATTAGAAATAAATGAAGTTATTAAATAATTTTATATAAATTATATTGTTAGAATTCACAATTTATTAATATAAATGTTTTCATATAATAATTATATAACATTATTCATTTTAACTTGAATCAAATTGTTGATATATTATTAACAATATCTTTAATAGCTATTAACATCAATTATCGAACAAATTTGTTTAATTGCTCCTGGTAAAAAGATTAAAGAGTAGCTTGAGGTTATTAATTAGACATTACATTCAATTTTATTAGTTTTTTATATTGTTTTACAAAGTATTCAAATATATTTGAATAGGGATATTTAATTATAAATTACTTAGAATTTAAATTCACTCTTTGATAACAATATTTGATATATAAATTTAATTTATGATTTAAATTTTTGAACACTTATTTCAAAATTCAAATATTTTTTTTAAAAAAATATGTCATAACATGATTAATTCAGAAACTATATATTTAATTTCATAAATTTAATACTGAAAAGAAAATGATAATAATATTATCGTTAGTATTAAAAAATGTATCATAATTTAAGATTCAATGATATGATGATATTATTATATATTTATTTATGATTTGATTAAAGTTTCTTGAAAAAAATTATTTAATTTTAAATTTTTATTAAATAAATTATGAAATTATATTAAAATTTAATTAAAATTATTTCATTTATTATATTATAATTTATTATATCAAATTTTTATTTTATTAATTAGTTTTTTTTAAATAAAATTTATTAAATTTTAATCATTCTTTTATCTCAATAATAATAATAATAATAATAATAATAATAATATAATATATTAAATATTATATATTAAATGAAAAATAAACAAGTATAATTATTAGTTGATTTATTATAGATGAGTTATGTTTGTTAAAATATTTATAATAACTCACTTGAAATTAATATATTTATTTATTTTAATTTTCAGATTTAAAAATTAATTAAAGAGATTAGTATTTAATATTTTATATATTTCAAGATTAATATATCAAAGTATATTGATCAATATAATAATATTACAATATATTTATTATTATTATTTATATTATACTTAAATAACCATGGACCTAAATTTTGATTTCAGTTACCAGAGATTTAAATAATTTATAATATATATAAAGTTGAATAGTGAGAAATATATTATAAGAGTAACTTATTTATTTTTATTAAATAGTAATAAATTTGAATTTAAATTATATTGATTAGTATCAAGAAATACTATACTTTAAATCATAATAAAGTCAATTATTTTTTAAACATTTACTTTTATATTATATTTTATGAGAATTGTTTATTTAATAAATTATTTATAGTTGGGATAATGTTATAATTAGATTGCTTCAAAAGTGATTGTATGCTGATTGTTGTTGATGAGGGTGATCACAAGGTTGATTGGCAGGATGACCAGGTTGCTGTTGGCTGTTAGCAAATTTCATCAATTCTTGGATAAATCCGCTTGATAAGTTATTATTATTTTGAGCGGGAATTGGAGAAGAAGGTTTAGTTCCATCGGCAAAGGTGATGATGTTTCCTTGAGCATCTAAGTGGTTACCTTGGGCATCGTGAGGACCTTGGTGAGGATTAGCAGCAATAAGACTGATAAGAGTGACTAAGGCAATAAAATACTTCATTTTAAGTTAACAATATTTTAATATAATTAATTGTTATTTTGATGATCAATTAAGGAATAATGAAAAGGTATTTATATCTGTTTTTCATTCAGTGTATGCAATAAATGATGTGTATTCGTAAATTGTCTTCTAAGCAATTCCCTAAGGCAGTTGAACCTCCAATCAATTAGGAGTACACGCCCTAAGGCTGAATAATATCAATTGTAAATTTTTATCAATTTCTAATGATCATTTGGCGTTACATTTATGCAATTTGTCAAATAACCTATCAATTGAGATGATTTAATGATGGGTATTTAATAAATTTTTGATGAATACAATTTGTACTACTGATAGTACTCAATTTATACAAGTAATTAGGATAAATTGTTAGAGTTGATAATTACAAGAATACAGGGAGTTTTTCAATGAATTTCAAATATTAATATTTTAATAATTTTAAATGAATTAATAGCAGCTATATTTCATATTATATAAACAATAGCAGAAAGAAATTATTAAAAATTTCCGAATTCAAACTTAAAATTATAATTTTTCACAATTTTTTTGACAATATTAAATATTTTAAGGATAAATATTGATTTTTCAATATAGTTTTAATATTGCTATAAATAATAAAAACTTATTTTAGACAGTATTAACTATTTTATGGTGATATCAAAATTACAAATTCAATAATCATACACAAAAAGATTCAATTTTTACAAAAATCACCAGTACTTGAATTGTATTATATCGTAATTATTTAAATAATAAAAATGCTTTATTTTTAATATCAATTTGGACATATGTGATATATAGTCAATTATTGTAATAATTTTGCCATTCAGATGATGAATTGAATCACATTTTTTTGATACCTAACAAACTCCTAAAAATTTTGGATATAAATATGAATAATAATATTAATCAATCAAATGTTTTTAAACCATTACAATATCAGTGACTAATGAAAGTTATCCTATTTTTTAATTTTGTATTTTACTATTAAATCAATTCAAGAATGAATTTTTAAATTTTATTAATTGTAAGTATGTCTATTAGTAAATAATCAATGTTTAAATTCCACTATAACTTTATGTTTTATGATTGAATATTTTAACCTTAAAAAAAGCTTTTCGTAATTGAAGGTATAAAAACTATGGATATAAAATAAAATTTAATAAAAAACTATCAATCAGTTCCCAATTATAAAAAAGAAAGTTTAAAATCAATGTGTAGTTTTTTAATTTAATTAACAACATTAAAAAAGTAGAGTATATAAATTAAAAAACGAATGTAAGAAATATATTGTAAAAATCAGTTATAAAAATTAAATAATACTCAAATTTATAGCTCCGATACAGGGAATCGAACCCTGGCCGTCTCGGTGAAAGCGAGAAATCCTAACCACTGGACCATATCGGATTGATATTTTTGTCACGGTTATTAGCTCTTGGAGCGTCATTGAGGACACTGACACAGCCATTCTGTAGGCCAGATTGTGAAACATGATACCTACCAGCTGGGGTAAACTACCAATGATCAGATCTCTGGCTATTCGGCCTTGATCACTTGTAAATGGGGCTTTGTACAGAGCGACTAGATCAGCAGCAACAGTGGCGGCGTTAGGATCCGACATGCTAAAAGATGGAATCAAGGAATATCAATAGGAACGGGTTTAGAAGGATTAGTGTAAAATGACTCAAGTGGAACTATGAGCAGTTACTTGAGTATACCAAAAGGGTTGGCTTTGGATGTAGGAAAAAGGTTTATTAATGTAAGAAAGTAAGGTAAGAGAGAGAGATCAAGAAGGGAGCCGAGCCCTTCTTATACTTAAGTGAAATATATAGGCATAAGTATGCACGGATGAGTAACAGTGAGGTCACTCAGACGTGGACTGGTAAAATGTTGATAAGGCCTAATTTGGTTAATCAGGTACTTAATAGTGAATTGGAGTGAAGAAAGGTATCAATTAGGTAGCAATCGTCACAATTTTTGTCACATTTCTTAGTGGTATTACTACTGAAATCATAATCTATTTGCAGTTTTCACCAATCCATAATCCGTATAACTAGAACTATACTGTACATTGGTAGGTAGATTACTAATAAACAAAGATATGTTAAGGTCATGTATAAGGTTTTTGTAGAAATTTCTCATAATAACATGCCAAAGCTTATTTATTGTACCAAAGATGGTATTTATATAATAATACCACTATTCAAATAATCATATGAGTTTTATATCATTCTATTGGTAGAATGTTATGAGACTTAGGAAAAATGGGGTCAGATCTATCACAATGAAATCTCTTCAATTTATTGTAATATCCAATGAATATTACAATATTAATAATATTGTTATTTAATTTAAATTTTATTTCTTTTTTACTTTAAGTGTTCCTACATTATATTTACGCTTTTGCTAATTCATCCACTTTGCATAATTGTATTATGTATCTTTATTACTAAATATATTAACACGCCTTGGGAAAGCCGCCTCCAGAGTAGTTTAGATAAAAGAGAGATCTGTGGAATTCCAGCTAAGCGTTAGGGAGATAGGGGGTTTATTGGTTTAAGTCAAATAGCTGGCAGGACCCAGATTGAGCTCGTCTTGTTGAAAATAGCTCTAATTCTGGATTTTATATAAAGTGAATTGAGTAAGGTAGTTTATAAGATTCTCCAGGGACATGCATCATCGGCTAATTAAATGATAGAGCGAGAGCAGATGATATACAAGGGAGAAATGACTTTAGCGTTAAGTGGATGTAAAAATTCTCAGGTAGAAGGGAGTCACCTGGCTTGTGACAATATATATTTTGTTTTATAATTAATTTGTCTCAATTACCACACTCATAGATTGAATATTTTTAAATTTGAGTTATAATAATTATATATATAATTTTATCAGAATCAATTTTTAATATTTGAATATTCTTTTTATTAAGGTTATTCACTCCAAAATAATACATATTAATGATCGTCATACAAATAACAAATAGCAAATAAAAAAATTGAATTAAATTTTCTATAAAATATATATATTTACTTAAATTTTATGATATTTATCTAAAACGAAAATAAAATTAAAAAGTTCTATGTTAGAGAGAAATATTTTTATGGATGTGTTGAAAATTAAATAAATTAGAATTTATCAAAAAATTTAATATATATATGAATAAACTATGTATGTAAACAAGATTGAATAATCGAATTCAGATTTTCAATGAATAATTCTAAGTTGATTATAATTTAATTACTTATAATATATTTCAAGTTTAGTTTATTGAATTGTTTTAGATTAAATATATCTAAGAATATTTGTATTCAGTTGATTTAATATTGCTAATATATTGGCTATATTGAATGTTGACAATTGGAGTATTGTTAAATCAGGTCTCTAATATTGTTTCATATTTTTGAACATTTGCAAGAATTGTTGAACAAATGGGCTTGATAAGAATTTTTGGAATTCTTCCATAGTAGCTTGGTTATAATTGCCGCTTGGCTTATTGGGGATAGGTGTGGGATAAGGTTGTTGGTTTTGATTTTGGTTACCACCTTGATTACCAGAAGAGTTATTATCAGATGGTTTAGATGGAATAGGGTACAAAGGTTTGGTTCCATTGGCAAAAGTGATGATGTTTCCTTGAGCATCCAAGTGGTTTCCTTGAGCATCGTGAGCACCTTGGTGAGCGGCAACAAGGCTAGTTAAAGCGAGTAAGACGGTGAAGTATTTCATTGAATGATGAATTAATAAGTTATAAATTTAATAGAATGATTTTCTGATAATACAATTGAAGTGAAATATCAGCATATATATACCACTGCAATAATTATTTTTAAAATAACTCTATTAAATGAATAGTTCCAAACAAGATGTCAGAATGCCAATTAGCCACTAATGAATTAGAATTTTACGCCGTATTGAAGACAGGTTGTTATAATACGCGATTTTTGCTTTGATTTGATCAATAGGCGTTAAAATTGAATTCTAAGAATAAGCAGAATTAAATCTGGCAGAATTTACTTATTTATGAGATATATTTTATATATGATACATATTGTTTTAAATCTGTAGTTTTAGTGTTAAATATTAAAATCTTTTTTTGATTATATTAGTGATTCCAATCCTTAATCACAATTGAGATAGCTTCAAAATCTATAAAATAATTTAAAACTATTTTTCTTAAGTATAATTGTTATATTTATCCAAGTGATTAAAAGTACTTGTCTAAAAGTTCCAGCATTAGGTATATAAGTAACTTTTATATTAAACTATATCATTGGACATTGAATCTAAATTATAATAAACATCTAATATTTGAACCAATATAATTTTGTAAAATAAGCCTAAATAGGTTTATAGTCGGAAATTCTTTGAATATAATCTAATCATCATTATAAAAAATATTATAATATCATTAAATCATCAATTATTCAATATTACTAATGAATAAAATTTAACTAATCATAGCTATATTTTAGATTTAACTTGGGTACAAAGTATTGATTGTATAAACATAATTAATTATAAATATTAATTTTCTTTTTCCTCTGATATTATTCTAATAATATACTTAAGATTATAATGACATGAAATATTTAGCACCTGATATTTTCATATTATAAAACTAAATATTAAGCATCCATATCATATATTAGAAAAGTAGCTTAACTTTTATATTAAGAAGTAATCATAATTATTATATTGTTTTCACAATATTATTACCAATAAAATTCAATTGATTTCTCAAATGTACATAATTTTAATATTATAATTTAATCTATTTAGTTAAATTGATATAAAATCTAAATATTAATATTAATACTTAATGAAATTTTATATAATGGAAAAATATATTGATATTTTTTTCTTGTAAAATATTTAAAAATATATCATAAAAGTAGATAAATTTTAAATTAAAAATATTATTATTTTTCTTATTTTTATTCAATAACATTAATTAAGATCAATGTACCAAAGTATCAATATTAAAATTATAAGAATAAGTGTGATATAATTTAAATAATTATATATTTTAATTATTTTAATATTTATTGTTGATTAAGAATTGACGATTCATAATCCAAAATTTTTAAATAGAATTTATATACTAGCTTCTATTCAATTGGATCAATTAAGTGCTACCAAAGAGAAAAGATTTGATTATTCCTTTTGTTGTTGATAGTTCTTCAAGTATTCGATGAATTTCTTCATGACTGGACTATCTAAGAATTTTTGGAATTCATCCATGGTTGCTTGGTCAGTGGGACCAGCTAGATTGCTGGAAGTGGGAGTGGGAGTGGAAGTAGGAGTGGGAGTGGGATATGGCTGCTTATTTGGATTTGGGACAAAAACGGTATGGATAAGAGTTACATTAGGAGGTGGAGGGTATTTCTTCTTTTGGCTGGGATCCTGATTACCAGATTGGTTACCAGGAGAGTTATTGTCCGACTGTTTGGGAGGTTGGGGATATTCTTTCTTTTGACTGGGATCCTGGTTACCAGCTGTGCTAATACCGCCTTTGCTACCAGAAGCATTGGTAACAGATTGGTTTGTAGGAAGAGGATATTGCTTATTATTGCTTTGATTCTGGCTACTAGAAGAGTCAGGACCAGTTGAATTAGGAGGAAGGGGGTAGGTAGGCTTGGATCCATTAGCAAAAGCAATAATGTTTCCTTGAGCATCCAAGTGGTTACCTTGAGCATCATGAGGACCTTGATGAGGATTAGCGGCAATAAAACCAACTAAAGCGACCAAGAAAGTTAAGTGTTTCATTGTAGTGATAGTTGATAAACTATGAATTTAATAAACAGATTTTTTGATTATTCTTTAAAATAAAAGGTTTTATATACTTGTTCAAAAACCACCCTTTATCAAGCCGAATATATTCTTCGTGAATGACTCTTAGCAAGAACTATATTCTATTCAGCCATCAATGAATTATGAATATACGCCTTTCAAAAAAGCGTTGATTTAGAATAAAATATTTTTATACCTTCTTAATTCGTAGGCGCTCTGATTTAGCTTAAATTACAAATTGAATCTTATTGAAAATATTCAATTGACAAAAATGAGTGTTATTTATATAGTTCAAATCCAATACATTTGCATTTTTAATATTATTGAATATTTTAAATTTGATAGTTTGATTTTAAAGTGGGATGATTTTTACTGACAAATTATTATATTATTCCATCATTCCATCAATAATATTTTATCAAACTCCATATCTATTAATTTCTAATTTCTCAAAATAATTATAATTAACAGGATTGGATATATTATAACTATTGTTATTTTTGCTTTAATTATTGAATAATGTATTAATCGATCGCATTTATTTTAAATATTAATAATAAATCGTTGTATTCAAATTACAATAAAAAATATTTCAAATTGAAATTTTATAAATTTCAAATTTAATATCATCAATTTATTATGATCCAATTACTATTTATATCAATTCTACAAAATGAAAAAGCTTTTATTCCACCAACTATATTTCGACTAAAATTATGATTTAACTTAATATAGGTAAGTTCCTGTTATTTATTATTTTTGAAGAACATAAAATATTAATCTAAATTATATTTCCTTTAGACTATTTCTCAATTACCTCAAAACACTTTTCACAATCTATCTATGAGTACTGCCTTTTTGTAAATAAATATATAAATAATAATAATAATAGAATATCAATATAAATTAAAAAAGTGAATTAAAATTACTTTAAATTAAAAGATTAATGTTTGATTTATAATTAAATATATATCAATTTTTAAATACAATTATTATTATTAAAATATTTTTACTCCAATCCTGTATACTTATATAATTTGAAGAATGCATTTAGAAAAATTGAATCATAAAATTAGCATAACTTATTTATACGGTGATATAACATTGATAAACATTGAAAATTGTGAAATATATGATTTATCTAATTTAATTTATTGAATTTCATTCATCATTGGAAGATTACTAGTACACAATCTTTAAATATTGATTTAGTACCAGTTTCTATTCATTTGGTAAACTAATTGCGACTAAAGTCAAAGTTTCAATTATTTCTTTTGTTGTTGATAGTTCTTCAAGTATTCCATGAATTGCTTCATAAATGGACTATCTAAGAATTTTTGGAATTCCTCCATAGTTGCTTGGTCAGTGGGACCAGCGGGCTTGCTAGAAGCTGGGGTGGGATATGGTTTCTGAGCTTGATTCTGGTTATCCGATTGATTGCCAGATGAATTGTTTTCAGATTGATTGGAAGGGAGAGGGTATTCCTTCTTTTGACTGGGATCCTGGTTACCAGTTTGATTTCCAGAAGAGCTATTACCAGATGGTTTAGAAGGAAGAGGGTATTCCTTATTTTGGCTTTGGTTGCCAGAAGAATTGTTACCAGATGGCTTAGAGGGAATGGGGTATAAAGGTTTGGTTCCATTGGCAAAAGTGATGATGTTTCCTTGAGCATCCAAGTGGTTTCCTTGAGCATCGTGAGCACCTTCGTGGGCGGCAACAAGGCTAGTTAAAGCGAGCAATGCAGTAAAGTATTTCATTATAAATGTATTTATAAAGTAATTTAAACAGTTGATTTTGATTATCCATGTGGAATAAATATAGTCTATATATACCTTTTTTAAAGCTATATGATTAAACCCATATCTATCCTCTATGAATAGTTCATACTTAGATGTCTGTATGCCATATAGCCACTAATGAATTAGAATTGTACGCCGTTTGACAAGCACTTTATTTTGAAATATGAGCTTTTTCCCTCTATAATGCATAGGCGTTATAATTTAGCTTAAATTATAACTTTGAACCAAATTTGATAGCTCAAATTCACAGATCTGAGTATCATTTATTTCTATGTCAAATATGTTTTATTACTAACCATATTGAGCCATTTCAAGTATAAAGATTTATTTTTCATTATTATTATTATTATTATTATATCATATATTTTTAAGTATCTGAATATTTTAATTTAATAACGTGATTACAATTAAGTGAAGGCAAAAATCTGAATTGTAAGTCTTTTCTAAAAAACATAAGATAATGAATAGGATATGATATATGAATCTTACTCTATTAAATTCTTTCGAAATTCAATATAAAACTGACTTTAAATTTTGATTTTAATTTAAAAATTATTTTGTAATCATGGCAGAGGTAATATTTTATCTTTACAAATTTCAACACTATTATACACTCAGAAATTAAAAGTCTATATTAAAAATTCCGAAGTCAATTTTTAACTACAAGGTGTATTGAATATATGGTATTTCAGTTATGTTATATTCAATCTATTCTTTGAACCAATTTACTATTTATAGCATGGGCAATATTTATATAATTACCATCTAGAATTTTAATTTCTCTTCAGGTTGTTTGAAATATTCAATTATTCAAATGATAATAATTAAAAGAATTGTTTAAAAATTAATATTTTATTTAAAGTTCAATAGCTCGATATAAATTTCCTAAATGATTTAAAATAATATTTCCTTTATTATTTATATCAATTAATATAAAGCAATTATTATTTGATTTAAAAAGATTAATAGTTGTTATTATTAGAATTATTATGTATGGTTTTAAATATTTTGATTTTATTTTTAAATCTTATAAATTGAAAAAGGGATCTTGTAAATTAAAACTAAAATAACAGAAAATTCAACTATATATTACAATTTGGTCGAGATCAAAAAGTAATACCTTACTTAGGATATTAATATATAAAATTCTACCAAAGTTCTAGGATTTTGATCTTGAAAATATATATTTTAATATATACTCATATCCAAAGACCAAAAATGTTATTTTAAATATATATAGTTGAATTTAGAATTTATTAATATAAAGAATAAATGTATTTAATTCCAGAGTCATAATTAGAACTGCAAATAATTTTCATATCTGAAAAAGGTAATTTGTGATTGATAAAATTAAATTTTTATATGTTAGAGCATTTCTACTGAGCTTTACAATTTATATATATAATGTTTAATACTAATAATAATCAAAAGTAATTTAAATTCAGTATTACTTATTTTTATTAAAATTAGAATATAAATCAATTAGAAATTATTTTGTGAAAAAATACCTTTGACAAGGATATATAATAAATAAATAAAAATATGAAATATGAAATCTTGAATAAAACAATATAATTATTTGTAAGAATATATTGATGGGTAATTTTTATATTTCAAAATTAATTTGTTAAAATAACAGAAATTAATAAGATTATGTTCTATAACTTTAACACAGTAATTTAATATATAAAAGTTGTGACAGATCTGACCCCATTTCTCCCAAGTCTTATAAAATTCTACATATATAATCATATAACATACATATGACACTATCTTAATATTGGTAACATTATATAAATACCATGTCTGGTAAAATAACTAAACTTTGGGTTGAAATTATGTGAAATATCTATAATAAACTTTATACCTGTCCTAAACATATTACTGCTTATTCTTAATCTACCTACCAATGTACAGGACAATTCCAGTTGTACGGGTTATTGATTGGTGACAACTCCAAGTAGATTATGATTCAGTAGTAATACCACTAAGAAATGTGACAACAATATCAATCCGATATGGTCCAGTGGTTAGGATTTCTCGCTTTCACCGAGACGGCCAGGGTTCGATTCCCTGTATCGGAGACAAAGTGATATTTTTTCATTCTGACATATTATTCCAATATCATCAATTAGCAATTTTAACACTAGAAAAGAATATATTCAGTAAAACTGTCCTTTTTAATCTATTATAATTGCTAATAATAGTATATTTATATATTGTGATAATTCAAACATATTAACTAGATCAAATATTTCAATTAAAATCTATTTTTCTCATATTGATCATATAAATTCAAAAAGTAATATTATTAATATATATTAAACTTAATCATTTTACAAATATACTTAAAAACATTGAGACAATATCAATTATTTAATTTTTAGTTGTAAAAACCTGAAAAAGTTTGATAATTAATATATTTAAAATCAATGACAATAAATATTTAATTAATAATAATTCAAACTTAAAATATAAAATTTAATATTTGCAAAATACAATAATACATTATTATAGTTGTTAACATCCAAATATTATATATTTAATAGGATATTATCAATTAAAATCTTTGTGAAGAGTAATTATACATACTATATAACTTTAAAATATTATTTTATAAATTGGAAATGATATTTTTTGAAAATGGAACTATGTAGAGTATTAAAATTGTTTATTATTTTATTATTAATCATATAGATTAGAACATTTGTTAATACAGAATCGTTTGGATATTATTTAATTAGAAATTTCTATTCACTCTGTGAATTAGGTATGATTGAACCGAGAAACCTGCTTATTTCTTTTGTTGTTGGAAGTTCTTCAAGTATTCCATGAATTGCTTCATGAAAGGGCTAGATAGGAACTTTTGGAAATCATCCATGGAGGGCTGATTGCTGTTACCAGTTGGCTTGCTAGGAATGGGGGTGGGGTAAGGCTTGTTCTGGTTACCGCCTTGATTACCGGAAGAGTTGTTTCCACCTTGGTTATGGGGATGAGGGTATCCGTTATTTTGGTTGTTGCTACCTTGGTTACCAGAATTGTTACCACCTTGGTTACCAGAGCTGTTACCGCCTTGGTTAGGAGGAACAGGGTATTCCTTCTTTTGGTTGTTACTACCTTGGTTACCAGAATTGTTACCGCCTTGATTACCAGAAGAATTGTTACCGCCTTGGTTAGGAGGAAGAGGATATTGCTTATTTTGGTTGTTACCACCTTGATTACCAGAAGAATTATTACCACCTTGGTTAGGAGGAATGGGGTAAGCAGGCTTAGTTCCATTGGCAAATGTAATAATGTTTCCTTTTGCGTCCAAGTGATTACCTTGAGCATCGTGAGCACCTTCGTGGGCGGCAACAAGACTAGTTAAAGCGAGTAAGACAGTGAAGTATTTCATTTTAAAGCTGAGTTGATAATGTATGTATATAAAAACTTGATTTTCTGATTATTTTTTCGAATAAATGATTGGCTTTTTATATCTTTTCTAAATTGAGCGTTTATTTATAAACTTGTATTTGAATGAATAAGCCAAATTATGTCATTATGCCATTCATCCTCTAATCAATTAGAATGGCGCGCCTTTTGGCCAACTGTTATTTTTCTATGATTAATGTAAAATTGAGTATTCAGAAGAAATTCTGGCGCACTTGAAAATAACTAATTTTGCCAATTCAATTACAATTTTGATTGACAGTATTACAAAAAATCATTTCAGATCAAAATTACACTGATTGGTATTACAATTTAATAAATCAATTGAATTTACTAAATGAAACTGTCTATTAATAAAATTTGACTATCATCAATTAATATTTCTAAATACTAGATTTATTATATATTTAAATATTATGAAACTTGTAGATAGTCAAATATATGTTATTCAGATTCTAATAAAGCTTTTGAAAAAATGAAACTGTTTAACAAAGTACTTTAACTATTATACTATATAGAATTGATATAAAAAATACTAATTTTATTACTCTAATCACTCTGATTATCAACTATTAATTCCAAATAACTTGTTTTAAATATATAAATATTTAATTTAAAATATGCATAATCTCAAAAAATCTGGCATCAATTAATCTTTGTAAAATGTATAACACAATAGTAATAATTTTAACTCAAAATGAGTGTAAACACGTTGCTTAGAAAAAAAACCTGAATGATTATAATATTAGGATAAATTTTATAATTTTGGATAATTGATATAATTAAATTAGTTTTCATGCATAAAATCATAATAATTGCAAATTAAAATCTAATTTTATTGAATCAGTAAAAAATAATAATAGACTATTTTTAATGATAATAAATATAATAATGTTAAATATCAATAAAAAATAATTACTTTTACCAATCACTTCATTTAAATTATTGAACTAACAAAACTTATATATAAATTAACTTCCGATAGTATTTAATATTTCAATTATTCGATTTAGCAAAGATGTATAAAATAGTTAGAATAAAAAAGGTATAGTAGATGCTATACAAAATTCACTTATCATATTTCACCATTATGAGATATCTATTATTAATAATATACTTGAATACAAGCTATCTTTTTAATTCGAAATTTAGCTCTAAGCATATTTAAAATATTTAATTAGAATTTAACAAGAAACTGATTGAATGCTGCAAAATCTAATATCGATATTTCTTTATGTTTCAATTAATGTTATATATTTTCTAATACAGCTCAATATGATATTTCTACTATCAATAACTATATTAAATCAAAATTATTAAACAGATTATCTCCTTGTCACTAAATAATCTGAATTTTATTCAAAATTCAACATTCGACTAATTTCTGATCACCATATATAATTTATAATATCAATATTGTTTAGTATGAATTGGTTTATATTGAAAATATGCAATTGATTCAAGGTTTGATACAGTTTATTAATACTTCTTCTATAGTATATAATGCTGTGATAATTGTTCAATTTGAATAATCTTTTAGATAACTGCTTAAAATAATTTTTTACCTAAAAATAAATAATAAGAATTAAACCTTGAATATTATTTTGATATGGGCAATAATTTAATATATTAATATATGTTGTAATATACTCCCTTTACCTGACAATCATACCTTATCATAAATAAATCTAAAAACCCTCTAAATTTTTACCATTGTATTATCTAGCTACCTTTCTCTAACTTTGTATAAGACCCCATTTATTTAGAAGCTGTATTTTAAATAGTTTATTTATATTAATTATCAATAATTTAACTTGATAATAAATCAACTATATTGCTACTACCCTAGAGAATATTTATTTAAATAATGACTTTAAAATTACAAATAATAGGGAATTAGATCTTCAATTCTTCTATATTTAGTAAATCTAATAAGATTGATATTAATCTTTTATTCGTTTAATGTTATATATAGCTCTTTATATTTATTATTATTATTAAGATTAAATTTAAAAATAAGTTTTTTATGGTTATAATAGCTTTCCATGCAATTAATATATTAAGCAAATATTATTCAATGTTTTTCAAAGCAAAAATTAATTTATATTTAATTAGCTTGAATATGATAATATTTAAAATATATTAAATTTTTTAAAATTTTTTAAATTATATATAAAATATTTTTAAATTTAAAATTAATTAAAATTTATACTTAATAAAAATTATATTATAATA
>JNEM01008899.1:0-24747 GCA_000697335.1 Conidiobolus incongruus B7586
ATTATATTTTTTAACAATAGCTTTTATTATTATTATTATTTAAGGTCTGATTATTTTTTAAATAAAATTTTAAGATATAATTATTAAATTTAAATGATTTTAACTATTAAAATATATAATTTGGAAATATCTAAATAATTTATAAAATTAATTTTTATATGTATTAATTATATTTTCTAAATTATATAAAATTTTTATAATAATAGTCTTTAATATGAATTATATAATTTAAAATAAAAAACAAATAATTATGAGATTTATTAAATTTATTCAATGAAGTCAGTGAACTAAATATAAAACTGATTTGAATAAATGTTTTTTAGTTTTATTTGTCAATTTTTTATATTTAAAACTAAATTCAATCAAAATTTTTATCATAAGCAAAAAATAATAATTAACCAAGTTTATAAGAAAAAAAAATCTTACTTCTGAAATTAAAATAATTGAAAATTAAAATATTTTTAATTTATTATTATTATTATTTGTAAACTTATTTAAGGATTTATATATATATAATTAATTTGAGTACAGGATTCAACTTCAAATAGAGTTTCAAACTTTTAAACTGATTCAATGTAACATGTTTAATTCTTCAAATATATTTAAAAATAATACTTAGAAATAGAGCTTTCTATTAATAGAAAAGTTTATCTAAATTAATTAATAATCTTGATAATAATAAAGATATAATGATAATCGAGATTATAATGTTGATAATATGTTGTTTCATCCGAATTTTAGAGGTGAAAATGAATTTATAAATTATGCTTAATATTATTTAACTTTTATATTAAATATAAAAATTATATGTAGATTCAAAATTGCATCATTATCATTGGAAAAAAACTATAACAGTTTTAGTATAAGAGTAAAAAATTAATCCATTATTTTTCAATTTTTTTATTTTTGAATTCGGATTTAATTTAAACTATATATTTGGTTTGATTAATAGAATAGTTTCATTGTTACTGATCAAATAGATAAATTTAAAATTATTCTCTATTCAAAATTATTTTAAACAATAATTAATTCAAATTTTTTAAAAAAAATTATTATTTTATTATAATTATTTTGATATTTTATAAATATGTTGTCATAATAATTAGAAGATTGACATTTAATACTTATTTATTAAAATTTATAATTTTTAAACTATTGAAAAAAATTTAAAATTATCAAGTATGTGTAATTAAGTTTAGATTAAACATAATAATTACACTCTATGTATATCTTTTTCCCTTTTATTCATTATTTGTTCTTTGAATATGAAATTTAGTTTTTTTTAATTATTGAAAATAAAAACTAATTTCAATTAATAACAAAATCTAAATTATATATGATACATTTTATGAATTGACTTCATTATTACCAAAGAAAAATTCATCAGGTATATTTTAAAATATCATAATATAATACCGATATTATATTGGATTATTATTTAATAATAATCTCAAATTATCAACTTATAACTTTATGCATATTTACACGATAATTTAATTAACTAATTAATTAATTTATTAATTAAATTGATTATTCTTTGTCAGTTTATGTTAATATTATTTAAATAATATAAATATTTCAACCATAATTATTCAAATAATATTCAATAAAAATAATGATTTATTAGTTTTTTGTATCATTACTTAATGATTAAATAATCTATCAGAATCAACATAAAACTAATAAAGAATTATTTAGTATTTGAATCCGGAAATATAAGTTTTCCAAAAAAAACAATCAAAATAATTATCACATTTAATTCCGTTATAGAAAGCACTAAAATATTAAAAAATTATTATCAAATAATTTTACAATTAATAATATTATTATTAAATTTAGTGATCAATTAAAGCACAACAAAATACAGTTTCATCATTGATATCCATTGAGAATTAATTCAAATAGAGTCAATCTTACACCAGAAAGGTTTCAATTTTAAATATATTTAATGTGTCAGTATAATAATGAGAGAATAAAACAAATCGGTTAATATAGCACTATTAAATGAGTGCATTCAATTAGTTTGATTCAAGTATTATTTAGAAATGGTAATCATTTTGATCCTATAAATTTATTAAGGATGACTCTGAATACTATCATCTAGTTCATATTTGTAATTATAATTATGAATCAAGAATTGTATAAATTATATATTTATTATAAAAGTTTATTTTTATGAAATGGAAAGGTACATAAAGTTATATAAATAATTGAGCATATCATTATAAAAGTCTAATGTAAAATAGAATATTTGCATCTAATATTAGAGAATTATTTTTTTTGAACTGTATGAAATTTTAAAGTTTTCTTTTTTGTTATTTGATTTTTATATTTCAAACTTTTAAGTAAAAACAAAAATAATTTGATTTATTCCCTTATCTAATTTTATATAAATATCGTTTTTCATTGATTTCGCATTTTAAAATTACAATGGATTGCGTGAGTGAAAACTCTAACTGTATTAATAAATAGCAATACTGTTCACAGAACCACACATATAAATTATATTATATTATAAATTAAAGTGTGCTATGAGCCCAATGAAATGTACATATATACTATATTGCTAAACTTATCTCAAACTTGTTAAAATGTATTATCTAATTAACTTTGGAATTAGGTTAATATTAAATTAAAAATGTTCTTAAATAGCTACAATATTTATTGAGTTTGAAAATCAAATATTAACAAATTCTGATGTAATTAAAATATCAGCAAAATCATCAACCAATTAATTTCTCATAATTACTTTCAAAAGGAATGAAATCCGTTAATTAATAGGAATTATCCGATTATTTTAAAGTGTAATAATTTTTGTTTGAAATTTTCATATTGCTTTTCAATACGAAATGAATGAATTATATTATGCATAATTTTACTTAGTTATGGAATAAATAAAAATAATAATAAGTTTGGGATAAATATTATATTTTTATTAACTCCATATTATAAATTATATTTAAATTTGATTCATATTAAAATTTTTGATCATCAATTTATTAGCTGTATATTTTTAAAATTTAAAGAGATGAAAGTTAAAAATCTCAATATACGTGAATTAAAACTCAATTATGATTGTATGGCAATTATCAGATATATCAGATGTCATAATGGTTGAAAATATTCTAGATTTAAAAAATTCGCTATTTCTTTTTTCAATCAACTCCTTTTTCTAGAGCTTGGTATTAATAATACAAAGATATACCCCATGTAATTATTAAGTTGAAAATTTATTTCAAATAAATAAAAACTTTACTAGTTAAGATTATCATTTAATTTTTTTCTTTAAATTTCTTTATAATCTGATGAAATGGATATAAAGTTGAAAATAAAAAGTTTATTTTTAAAATTAAAACCACTTTATTCACTTAGTCTCAATATCATCTTTATCATTTACTAAATTAATCAAATTTTAAAATAATAATAATAAAATAATTTTTAATTTAGGTAATATTGGATAAATTTTAGATTTGTATTTTTTAATAAATAATAAGGAGTTAAGTTTAATTTTAATATATTTTATATTTAACAGGATTTAATCTTTTTTAATTTTAGATGATTTAATTAAAATAAAATTCTACTAATTTTTATGTAAATAATTTTTTTAGAAAATCAAATATTATATTTTTTTGAATAAATAATATTAATTTCAAATAAAATTTGAATTTATTAAAATTTGATACAAATAACTATAAACAAATATTTCAAAAATTCAAAATAAAATATTAATTTTATAACCGATTTTTTTGAATTCTTAATATTTTTCTTAAAATCAATTAAATTGGAACTTGAGTTTGAAATCGCAAAGTAAATAATTATTTCATATTTTATATTAATATATTATTTCGTTAAAATTTTATTATATATCATTTGAGTATATTATAATTATAAAAATTAAATAGATAATATATACTTAGATTTCTAACAATTTCATTATAAATTATAAATAAAATTAAACTTTCAATATAATGGGAAATACAACACTAAATCGAGAAGTCACATTGGAGAACTCCCATTTACTGAACTCTAATATAACATTGTCACGAACGAACTAAGAAACATTTCTCTTTTATCTTCATATTCAAAAGTATCCAATCTCTAAGTTTTTCTCGTAACCCTCACAAAAGTTTTGAGTGGTGACGAACGTCAGATAATTACTTTACACAAAGAACCCGTTTTAAGGTAAGCCAATTGCAACTCATTTGGTGAACCCATCAATTTCCCATAACACTGTAGTAACCTGTCGTTTACCACTGGCGATTCCCCGTTTAAGTTCTAAAAGTCTATCTCTTCCCACAATTATGGTCGTCAATTATCAGCAGTATATATTATTTTTTTAAAAAAAAAATACTAGAGTCAAATATCAAGCTATTATTCACATGTAATGGATTAATATCCACTATGTACAATATTTTCAAATATATATTAATAAATAAATTATAAAAATTATTTTTCAATTTTTAAATTAAGAAATATTAAAATTATATATTTTAAATAATAGTATAATTATAAAAATAAAAAATTTTTTTATTTAAAATAATTAAAGTATAAATTTAATATATTAAAATAATTTTATAAATATAATATTATAACGAAATTTTACTAGTATGATTGAATTTATTTTCATTATGTATAATATTAAATATATATATATAAGAAGTTATTATTATCTAAAGATAGAAACATAATTAAGTATATTATGGAAATTAGTAAATATAAATATAATAATTTCTAAAATATAAGAATATTGTTATTATATTATAAAGCTAGTATTATTATTATTATTATTTTTATTTATTTATAATTTTATAATGACAAGAATATAATAAGAATAATAAGATTATAAAACAAATATAATGATTATCTTTATATTATTAGTTTTTAATATTATAAAAACATCCTTACCTATTAATATAAATAAGAGGCTTTTTTATATTAATATTTAATTAATTTAAATATTTATAATTATTATTTAAATATATGAAATATAATTATTATAATAATTATATAAAAATAATAGGTAGTAGGTAGTAAAGTCAATATAGAGGAAGACTTAAATTAATGATAATATAATCAATATAATTTTAGTTAGTTTATTTAAGATTCAAATATATATTAGTTAATAAGATTATATTAAAGATAATTAGATAGTACTAATATATAATATTTTATTAATAAGGATAGTCTCAATCTTTGGAAATAATAGTCATTAACGAATATCAGGGAAATAGTAAGAATTGAGAGGAAGGAGAAAAACTAAGTTTATAAATTATTTGGTTTAATTAAAGCTGGTGTTAAGAATAGAATTTGTGTATAAAAAATTTAAATACTAGTCTTTTAATAAAATAATTTATAGTTAGAAAATATTCAAGGATTAAATATTTAACAATGCAAATAATCTCCATATATTTTTCAATATTAATTTGTATTATAATCAAATAATTTCTTAAATTATTTTTAATATATAAAGTTAAATTTAAAATTATTTTTTATATAAATCAAATTTATTAACATAATAAAATTAATTTTTTTATCTTATTTTTTTAAGGATTATAATCACCTTTTTTTGAAATATTTTCTTAAGATTTAATTTTAAAACCTTATAATTAATTTAATTCATAGGTATATTATTTAAAATATATTATTTTCTAAAATTAAATAAAATTTATAATGAAATTTTTTCAAGTTTATAGCAAAAAGGATCAATATATTTATATATTTATAAAACTTAGATTTAATTACTCAATTCAAAAAAAATTATTATTTATAAAAATATTTAAACTGTTTATTTTACTGTCTAAATTTCTTAAATAATTATAAACATTAAAATTATATAAATATAATTATAATATACATTTGATATTATACGTATTATAAAGATATATATGAGTAATTATAATATATATTTTAATTATGAATTTTCAAATCGATAAGTTCAACAAGTTTTAATTATTTAGTAAAAGTAAATATCTTATTTTTCATTAGGTATAATAAGTTATTTTGCTAATTCCAGACTAAATTAGAATTTATGTTCTAAATAATAGTAAATTTTTCTTACTAAATATATTCTGAAATATATTTGCAAATTTCAATTTAATTATTTTAAATTTAAATTAATATTAACCAATTTACTCGCAAAAAATTGATCAAATTCTTTTGCACATTGACCTAGCTAAATGTTTTATAAATGTTATTCAGTGTATAGATTTAAATTCGAATTCAAACTTACCAAATGAATTGGTATATCTAATATCCTTGACCAAAATCCTTTAAAACATATTTTTTGACTCTACTAGCTAATAATTATTATAAATTATTTATCCAATTTTTTGGTAATTTAGGTTCAATAAAATTATATTTATATTACAGCTTTTAATTAAAAGGATAACTAGTTTATTCGATAGAACTTAAATTCATTTATTATCAATATCTATTATAAAGATATTTAAATATTTTGAACAAATATATTATATAATAATTATTGAAATTATTAGTTATAATACAAAATATATTAATAGTCGATATTTTTAAAATGAATATTTTAATAATCTAAATATAATATATTAAATTAATGTATAGTATTTAAAAATTGCCATAAAATATATCCAAAGATTTTGATTCATATATTTAGCCTTGCATACTGTATATTTTTAAAAAAAAACTATATTATACTTATATATTTAATAAGTTTTTAATATTTAAAGTTTTATATTATCAAATATTTAAATATTATATATTTTAATTGAATTTTTAAATTTAATATTATATTAATTATAAAAATAATTTATATATAAAATAAATAAAAGTAATTTAAACCATTATTTTAATATAAACTCATAATTTTCAATAAATATTCATATTCATTATGCTAAATTATTTCAATTCTGAATTAGGGTACACCATGATTAAATAATAATTTATTCAATTTTGTCAATAAATTATGGTAATATCTATATTTACTATCAGTTGTATTTTTCGTAATATTATTCAAAATATAAATATGGTAAATTGATATATATATATATATATATATTAAACTTAAAAAATTTCATATTTGACAATTCATTTTAATATTTTATAAATATATCATATATTAAAACTAGAAATTATATATGATTAAATTTAAATTTAATAATTAAATAATCCGACTGAAATATTATTATAAATATAGAATAATAACTAAAAAGAGAATTCACTCTTATCCAAGATATAATTTATAATAGCATTAATGACATAAATTTTTTTTATCCCATTGAGTAAAATATAATAAGATAATTATAAATATTTTTGTAATTTTAAAATGTGAAAATATTAAAGTTTTATAAAAAAGTAATATTAATATGTTATTATGTTAACGTATTAGGCTAATATAAATCACAATTAAATATACAGTATATCAGGATCATTATTATAATTTATTTGGTGATTCTTTAATATTAAATTACAATAAAGATATATTTTAATGCATGACTTAAAATTTATATTAAGATTTAAATTAATTTATAAAAAATTAAATATCAAAATATATTAAATAATTTTTAATATTATCAGTATATTTTATTTAATATGAAATCTTTTACTCATCTCAATTTTAATATTCATTAATAGAAGCTGTATAAAAAAATTAACAAATCATATTAAATATTTCAATATAATATATATTAAAAACATTTGATAGATGTTAAATATTAGTAATGAATTGTCGTTTTGATCCATATAAGCAATTTATTAAACCAGTCTAAAATATAAAATGAACATCAATTAACAATCTGATACTGTAACCGATTAACGCGTATTGGATACTATAACTGAGGATCAATAGTAGAATAAGCAATTTAGTACTCCTGTTTAATTAATTTAAGAATATCACGTTTTAAAGAATTTTATAAATTAATTTATTTAAGTATGTCAATAAAAATATATGAGTAAAATTAAATAAAAAATTAGTTTTTAGAATTATATAAAATTTTAAATTAACTATTATTTTTAAATTGATTAAAAATCAGAAATTAATATTTAATAAATTTTTTTTTCATATTTAAAAAAAATAAATTATTCAATTCAATTAAATAAATAAATTTGAAATAATTAATCTGGTTAAACCTAATGATTAAAGAAATATACTTTATTTAAATAATAATGCAGTAAGATATTGTTTATATTTTGTGGTTTTATATTTTGTTCATTATTATTTACAGTAATTCAATGCCGATATTTAAATATTAAATAATTAAATTTTTCAATTACAAATACTTTTCATATATAATTTACTAAAATAAAATGTGTAAACACTATGGACTCCAAATTGAAATGTAATCAACTAATATATAATGAAAGTATATTGTAATATATCAATTCGAGTTATATTTTTGATAATTATTTTTTTTAAATATATTAACCAATAATCAAAAGGATTTAAAATTATAATTTGAATTCATTATTGGGTATTTGCATGATTTTGTTATTTGAAACTTTCAATTAATAAAATAATTTTAGAATATTTGGTTTTGAATTTGTGTTTGATTTGTGAAGGATTCAAATTCAATTAAAATAATCAGTAATACAATGAGAGTTTTTTAGAAAACTTGATTGGAATTTTAGAGATTTGAAAATTATGTGGCTTCATGATTATGGCATAGAGTGTTAATTAGAAAATAACCTTAATTGGCCCTGAAATCATAGTCTTCAATTGCATAAAATTTACTTTAGTGAATTTTAGCTTGGATGCATTATATAATTGTCCAATCCAATCGCGCTTAAGCCAAATATAGCCACCGAATTATAGGTTTATAATATTATTGATCAGTATGCGAATTAGGCAATTTGGAGAGGTATAAAAGGATGGTATTGGATGCACGTCCCTATCTATCTAAGAATTAATAACCAGGTTTTACACTACCAATTTTCTATCCTTCTTAACTTTCTCTCTTAGTTTGTGGTTCAAGAGCAGAAAGATAAGTTAAACTGTTGAAACCTGTATTTTAGCCGAGTTAAAGTTACTTCTTCTATCACACGTTATTCTATTAAGTTATTCAAAATTGTACATACAATTCAGCAATCTTCTCATCCAATTAATTATAAAAAAAGAAATATGGATATATTAAATCCAATGGATCCTAACGATATGAAATTTTTTCGTTCTGAATCTCCTTCAAAAATAATGAAGAGTATGAAATGGGATGAAGAGAGAACCAACTTCATAATTGATCAATTAGCTGCCTGCTATGCGACCAATGAAATTGGTGGTGTCTCTAGTGTCCCCAGAGGTTCCTCTCTCAAGATTATCCAACAGCTGTTCAAAAACAGATTCCCTAATGACCCAACTCTGACCAGTGTCATGATTAAAAACAGAATGTTTCACCTATTCAAAAAGCTGACCGCCTACAAAAAAGTTCTCATGCTTCGCCAAAGTCACCCTAATGGCCTAATAGCCCCCAGCCAATGGATGCAGCTGATCAAAGAAGACCCAATATGCAAAGAGTTCCAGTCTGAAGACTTTCCTTACTACAACAGACTGATTATGATGTACCAAGGAAAGCTGATTAATGGCCAAACACCAGTTCTTCCTGGAGAGGTGCTAAATTACAACTACTCCCATTCTTCAAACCCTCTCAGTCAATCTCCGCAACTTCCTCCCAATCAATACACCGATCCCGCCCCTACCTCATCACCTACCTTCCCTCCCAACCATCACTCCGATAAATACAACAGTCATCAATCTTGCCTACTCCCTATTCAAGAGACACTAAATAGGCTTAATGCTTCGATACAGACTCACAGCCAGCTAATGACAGAGCTATCACATCAGCTACGAGATGCTGTTCAGCCTATGGGACGTGAAGACTATATCTACCAAGCTCTCGAACAGGTCCAGAAGCTTAACCTCAGCTCTGAGGAGTTGTGTCGTGCAATTAATGTGCTTACAGATCCCAATATTGCCAAAGCATACTGCATTCTATCTCATCACAACCGACTAAAATTCCTTGAAGGCAAAGGAGTGCTCAAAACGCATCAATCCAACGTATTACCACCCATTGATCATAAACGATCACCCAATAGGTACTTGTAAATTATTTTAAATTAATATTCTAATCATTGGCAACGATTGTGACCATTTAACAAATATTACGATAATAAAGATTAATCATACACAATATACTATTAACATCTATTCCTATATTTTCCTCATAAGCTATCTCAATCCACATCAACACCGGCATCACTCCACATCCACATAAAGAAAAGCTAGTATCACGATTCAATTAAATGAAACCCAGTCCTTAAAATTTATTAACACTCTCAAAGAATGAAATAATTTAGAAGAATCATTAAACTTAATACTCTTTATTTTTCACTTTCAATTTGATAATTTTATTATGTAACCAAAACCGATAAATTCAGCTTCTTTCACATATGAGTATGCTTATCAATTATCATTTAATATGTTGATAAATTAAAATATTATTAATATTATTAAATTAAATATTTAACCAATTATATTATTTTAAATTTATTTTTAATTTTAATAAATTAAAATATTTAATTGATTATTATTATTATTATTATTATTATTATTTTATTATTTAAGATAATTTTCATATAAAAAAATAATTTCTATATACCACAATTTCTAAATTGTTACTTTTTATAAAATAATAATTTAAATTAATTTTAACTTATTAATTATAATACTTTTGAAACAAAAAAAAATTATAAAAAAAATAAATAATATCATTAAAACTGTTATTATATGCATTTAGTAAGGGTTTTTAATTATAAAAAATGAGCAATTAAATCATCATATTATTCTCATCACCACAATAAATAATTAATACTGGAATATTAAGGTAATAAAAATTAAAAACTGAAATAGCGAAGTAGTAATAGTGAATTAAATTTAAAAATTATAAATAATTTGGGTAAAAATAAAGGTCCAATCAATTTAACTAATTTGGAAAATTATTTCGCAATTAAATTAAATAATTATTTAGATTTTTATTAAGTAGTGAGGATGAAGAATTGAAATTATGAGCAAAAATATGATCAGTTTTAATCTAATTTCTATAAGTTAAATTCTTAATAAATTTGTTATATTATTAATTATATAAGCTGGATAATCAACAAAGTGAAGATTTTTCCTTACCTTATTCAGTAATGTCCTTTCCCCTTTTTGAACTAATTTTTTTATTGATATTTGCTAGAACCCTGTAAAAATTAATACCCTTAAAATTTTATTTAATTGTTTCATAAAGATTACTCAATTTCAGTTAATTATTCATTATTAAATTCTTGAATCTAATATTTGATTAATTAAAAATTATATATATTATCAATGAATTTTTAATTAATAGATAATAAATAATTTAACCTCTCACAATATATATCTAATAATGTATTTAATATATTACGATATCTAAAGACTGTTGCAGAAAAATATACTATAAAATTTAGTGAATGAAAATCAATAGATCAAATAATTTATTTATCATTTACAATTCATTTTATAATTTGACTTTTTAGTCACACAAAGATTGCCGCATTAAAAAATTTAAATGGCTTTAAAGTGGTTTTTTTTCATGGAAAAAGTGGTTGTGAAATTTTGATTTATATTAAATGATACAAAATCCCAGTCAATTGATTGAGTCACTTAATTTGGAAAAAAATTATTATTATTGCTATTATTATTATTATTATTATTACTATTATTACTATTATTACTATTATTATTATTATTATTATTATTATTATTCATTTAATGAATCATTTGATAATGATAAGCTAAACAATATGAAATAGCTTGATAAAAAGGTATTTAAATTAGCAATGATAAAACATATTCAAGAACAACAACATTTATTTGTAAAAATATATTTTCTACAAATTTTCTAAATAACTTTTTGATTACACTTGGATATTTTAGCCCAATGCCATTAGTTTGACATTCCACAATTGGATTTTTGAAACAAATCAAATCATTTTTCACCTTTAAATTTATTTTTGTAATTAATCATTTATTCATATTTTTTTAAACTGAATATTAGTTATTAGTTATTAGTCAAATTATTTTTTAATCATTTTGAACTTATTTTATAATATAAAAATATAAAATTTAGATTTATAATTAATATATTATATAATTTTAATATTTTTTTATATTTTGATTAAATATTTAAAAATCAATGCATTGCATTATTTTTTATTTGGTAAATTAAAATGAATTAATATTGAGTATAGTAAAAATTATAAAAAAGATAAATCTATCAGTTGTTGAATTAATTTAGCGAAAATTTACCATTTATAAAAATATATACTAATATTATAAATAAGTCACAATTATATTAATGGCTCAAAAATACTATAAATAACACTAAATAAATAAATAATATTTTAATAAATATTTTATAAATTTTAGTTTATATAATGGTAGTAATATTTATTTCAAATTTCTTAATTAAAATTAATGTTTCAGTTTTGAATAATCAAAATTGATATTATAGGTTCTTATTGATTTTACTTCTCATTTCACCTTTTAAATTATTATTAATAAAATTAAACAGATTCTTATATCTCTATCAGTTCAATATTAATTAATAATTAATTATATCAAATAAAATTAAATTTATATATTTTATCTTTAATCATTTATTTCAAGTTATGGAAAATTTAACTAAATTAAAAAATTATATTATAGTTTAAATAGTTTTTTTCATAATGGATTTGATTATAATTTAGCTTAAAAATATATACAACTATATATACTTATAATCATTATCTAAATTAACAATACATTGAGTGAATATCATAATTAGTTAAAAAACCTAATTAATAGTGAACATAAATTTATTGTTTTAAATATTTGTGAGATTACAATAATTTGATCATTACTCAATTTGGATTAACATGTCTGAATTAATATTCATAATCCATTATTAGCTATTGTTTTCGGTAATGTGTTACTAATTATATTAAAGCTCTACTGCCAATGGCCAGAAAATTCGCTATCAAGATTATTGTGTTATGCGAGTAACAATGTTTGGACAATTAAGTAATTGGATAATTAGAATGTAATACCACTTTGTTTTCTGGTATTAAAATGTGTCAATGATTAAAATAACTAAACAGTATGGAATTGATTTAGTATTGGTCAATTCAATTCGGTCAAATAACCTTTAAAACTTGCTACTGTTTTAACTAAATTCATCAATTTTTAATATTGTTGATATAGCGAATTTACCATTATAGTTAGAAGTATACTATATCAATCTTGTTAAGATATAGAATCCTTCTGTATGACAGGATAAATGATACAAGTTGGCTAAGAACTTGCCTTTTTATTAATAGCTTGAGTTATGATTTGACTTATTTTGAATAACATAAATATAGGTTTTAAAGACTTGAAATAGGTTTAACAATGGAAATTTTACTATGCTTATAATATATTTTCGTAATTCGTAATTAGAATTTCTTTCATACGAATTGGGAGCGCTATTTCTAAAATTGGCAAGTTGAACGATTTAAAATAATAATATCAGCTAATATTCAAATAGTTCAATATAATTGAACCATGTAAAATTTTAAATTTTCAGGGCATTAAAGTTAATTGAATTTACTAAATTATGTCTAATCTAGTTACAATCATACCAAAATAGAAATTAGGAAACAATGATTTTGAAACGTTTGATATAAATATATATATATATATATATATTAGATCGATATTATTTTTCATAGTATCTATGAGAATGATTTCTAATTCTCATTAGATTATTAATTATAAAATTTATTATAATTTATTTTTAGAATCATTGATTTTGTTCGTTAATTTCAAATGTGAAAAAATAAATAAAATGGATAATTTCAACAAATAATATTAGTTATTATAAATAAATGCATTTTTATATTGATTTATTAACTAATACTTGATTCATTTAGTACTTTGATTGATTTATTTAAACTTTGATAACTAAAAATAAACTTTAGCTAAATCAAATGGCATTTAATTGATTAATCATATATATATATATTTAATATTGAATAATGATAAATAATATTAAAGAAAAAGTTTAAAATTTTAGCCAATTTTTAAAATTATAAAAATATTATTTATTTTTGATTTAATTTATAAACAATTAAAAACCTCTATAAAATATATTTTTTTTTTCAAAATATAAATTTTATTTTTAATTTGGTCAAATAGTTTCAAATTAGAAAATCAATTATCATGCATATTTCATTATTCATGGCTCGGATAGCTAAGTGCAAAGTATCTGGACCTCAGTATGCACTCGGAGTTAAGTTGAAAAATTTAATCTTAATCGAAATAAAATATAAATTGGTATTTTAATTAGTTCAAATTCACGATTATCACCTGCAAAATATGTGCTTTCAGGGGTCCTTAAATTGATTGACTTGAATTTATCATTGAAATGATCATTTTGCTAATTTTAATTTTATTTAAAATATTAGCCATAATCTGAAGTTAAATAGGGCTATGATTATTATTTTTGATTGTACAAAACTAAAGTGTATTATTAATTAACTCATTAAACTCAACGATTTTTCATTGTATGCATTATTCAAAATTATGATATTAATTTCAAATATTTTGAAAAATAAAATTGTTGAGATAAATAAATCTCGGAAAATAAAGAAATTAATATATTGTTTATTTTAATGATTTAATGCTATTTTTTGAATTATTAAGCAATTATTATATATTTTAATTATATATTAATTGAATAGTATCTTAGTTATGTAATCATTCAATTTTTTAAGTATTTTGTTTAAAAATGCCACAATGCATTTTGAAGCGGTGTCGTTGTGGTATTGATTCTTTGAATTGATTTTGATTTTCGCCACATTCCTAATTTAGAAATCAAGATCAAATATCCCTATTCTGATATTTTTGAAATTGATAAAGAAAAATTAGCATAATTGAACTTTATTAGTCTCAATACAGTATATTTCGAATAATAACAATTGTTCAATAAATTATTTTCAAAAAATGAGAATATGATTGAACAGATTTTTGTTTAGTAATGTTGAAAATTTTTATTTCAATTTTCTCAAATCCCGATTTTGAGCTTAATTCATCTTTTATTATTTTTATTTTGCCAAAAATAATTAATGCTTGAAAAAAAATAAATTCATAATTTCAGTAATTGAATCTAATTTTATTTATAAATTGTCTAAAATAAATTAGATAATAATATAACTGATTTATATAAATATAATTATATATAATGTTAGTTTTCAAAATTTCCTAATTGAGAAGTATATTTTTTCTCATTTGTACATTTTTAGGAATAGTAATACAATCACCTGTATTTTACAAGTTGAAAATGTATTTTTAATATCAATAATAAAGATATCATTCGACATCATTCACATTAATTATTTATTCTTACAATAAGAATTGCTCCAATTATCAATTTCCAATAATATATATTACTTGCCATCATTCTCATCTTTATTTAATAAGGTGTAAATTCTCTATTTAGAATTATGGAAATTATTCAGTTTTAATTAATATTGATATTTTTAATTATTATTTCATATTCTTATTATCCTTCAGTATTAATCATCATTATTATATGATTGAAATATAATAATAACTATTCTATTTTTAAAAAAAAATTAATATATTATAAGGCATCAGTTTTAAATATTTAAAAAATTATTCAATTAAATAATACCAAGATTTAAATTTTAAATTAGTGGTAAATAATATTCCTTTTAAAATATTAAATAAAATATAAAAAATTATTATTATTACTATTATTATTATTATTATTATTATTTTTATCATTCTTTTTTCACAATTTTGATATGCATTAATATTTAAAATGCCAATTCATTCTATCATATAATTAATCAGACTAATTGGAATCTCATTTTGAAACGGTGTTTGACAAGAGGGTTATCAAATTTGGTGGAAAGGATGTATTATTGGAGCTTTTTTAATATAATTATTCAACATAAAACATTCTAATAAAGTTAATAATTATAAGATTCTTTCATACTGATCATTCAAATATACTATAGCTAATCACATTTGTAATTTAATATTTTGCATTAAAATTCATATTCCCAGAATCACTTTGCACAACAAATAATTTAAATGATAATATGATATCAACAAAAATCGTTTCATTCTCATAAAATAACTGATTATAAATATAGATATTAGAATAAAAATAAACTAAATGCTTGAATCAATAGATATTTTTTGTGGATAACAAATCCTTTTATTTAGTCTTTTAATTTCTCTTAATGTATTTAAATTTCATTAAGCTATATATATATATTAACATAGGTATTTTATATATTAAAAAATAAAGATAAAAATATATATTAATTAAATTTAACACTTAATATTTTAAATTATTATTCATTTATTTATTAATTAAAATTATAAATTATAAAATCAAAATAAATTTAAAATTTTAATATTATAAAATTATAAATTGAAAATAATTAAGATATGTAATATTTATTCTTATAAAAATTATATAAATATCTAAATCTTTTTTTGATATTATATTATTTAGTTTTTATTAATTTTAATATTTAAAACATTGATTTTGTTAATTATTTCTATTAATATTTATCAATTTGGATTTTAGTTATATATATATATATATATATATATATATATATGTATATATCTTAATTCTTAAATAAAATATCTGAATATATACATATAATATTTATTCATACTTAAAAAGGTAAATCTAAAAATTTTTATTAAATAATATAAATTTGCATAATATCCAATTAAATAATATTTTGCGCATTCTTTAAATATAAATGTTTCAAAATATTACTTTGAAATTAATCATAATAAAACTTATTAAAATGATACAATTTAGCGAGAATATTAATAGTGCTAAATAAAATATAGAGGATCATAATAAACTATCATCCTCAATAATTTTATTTTTTTTCCTTAAATTGTTTTTTTATTATGAAATCACATTATAATATTTGATTAAAATTTTATTTAAAAATTAATAATTTAATGCTTAAAATTTTAAAACTGTGATTAATTTTAAAATATTATGATTTAATTTGTTAAAATGTTTTATATATTATATTAATTTTTTTTCAATATATCCAATTATTCCTCCACTTGTGAGCTTTGGATAAAATACAATATTTCATATCAATTGTTATTTGGGTAATTTTAGCTTAGATATAATAGTTGGAGGTATATCGTTAATTAAATACAAGTTCAATTATATATTATTCTTTTATTATTACTATTTATAATTTAAAAATCATAAATTAAATAATGGAAAAATAGTTATGACTCATTATATATGAAAATCAAAATAAGTTATTCTTGGTGATTATTTGAATCTAATAATAATTTAATAATTTTACTATAATTGTTGTAAAAACCCACTGTTTACAGTTCCATAGGTTTCAGGATGGTTTAGAACAATATTAGAATTAGCGTCGTTGGAAGTCATTTTTAATCGAACAAAAAAGTTTAAAGATCAAAGATATGTTGATTTCTCAAGAAATGTAAAACCCAAGAGAGATTGTTTTTTTTAAAACAAACCAGAAGGATTTAAAATATCATTCTTAGTAAACTCTTTACCATCAACCATGAGTGTTTCATTCTCACCACATGAAGATAAAGACTCTACCAATTCTTTAATATTAGATGTGTAAATATAGTGATAAGTATATAAGTTCTCAAATTTAGGCAACATGCATACTATACTAGCATATCCGCGATGACTAAGATCGCAATTATTATATCTAATAAACTTTAAACAGTAAAACTTACCATCACTCAAGACACCTTCAAACACATGCTCGGGATCTTCACGTATTTCACTAGTATAATGAACCCACTCGCTACCATCAAGTCTCCACTTACCACCATCATTATCAATACCATAAAAATTACATTCAACTCTATTATACTTTACATTGGGTCTATATGTATCATACCCATATATGGTCATCCGCATTCCATTAATTTTCACTAAATATATACTTATCTAACATATACTCCATGATCTAACTTTTATTTTTTTATTTCATTCAAAAAGAGACATATTTATACCTTTAGTGAGGAGTTCTGATCCTGCCAACTGAATCATGTGTTATCCTTTATCTGATAATATCTTTCAATAAGAATATCCATGATCCCCATATCCATTCTCAATAATAATCTTTAAAACAAATATTTAATAATAATGATATGATAATTTCCTTTATCAAATGATCAAATTTCAAACTATATATAAATTTTTCACTAATAAAATGATTGATAATATATTTTAGGTTAATAAATATTAAGTTCTTTAAATTATTTCATTATTATAATTTTGAAAATTGAATATAAATTTTATAAGATAATATTATATTTATAAAATATAATTTGAGTAAATAAGCTCAATTTAATGATTTATTATTTGATTTCGAATTTATATTCAACTTTTATAAATATACTGTTTAAGATATACAAAGGGATATTTAATAAATGAAATAACAAACCATTATATTTCCAATGTTATATACGTGAATTGAATAAATATAACAATGCTGTTGTCATAGATATATAAGCTATATATTATAATGATCATATTTATTAATAAAATTAATATTTGAGATAAAAAACACTATCATTAAATTCAAAAATCTAAATCCTAAAATTTGAAGTTTCATATGCTTTTTAAAATTAATTTTTATAACTTATTTGAATAATTTTGAAATTGGAAAAAAATATTTTTTTGATCCTTTATTTCCTAATTTGAAAAATTAAAATTAGCTATTTCAAAAAATTTGATTAATTTAGTATTACAAATTAAAAAATATATATTTTTTTTCGGTATTTTGGATTTCAATTTATTTCTGATGGATTTGTGAATTATAAGTTGGAAATAGATTAAAGTGATAAGAAATGGAAAATAAGTTATATTATCTACTATATATTAAAACCCTTGTAAAATATCTTGATTTTTTCATTATTAATTTAAGTAAATTAAATGATTTATTATTAAATTTCAATTAATTTTCAAATTTCAATAACATTATTTAAGCAAATTATAAAAAATATCAATAAAATAAATTTTTATAATTTAAAATTTAATTGTGAAAAATATTTGATTTAGTAGAAATATTATATTAAAATATTGATTTTTATTATATACTGGCGAATTTGAGAAATTGATTAGGTAGCTAGTTATAAAAATTTCAAATTCAAATAATTTTCAAATTTTTATCAACACAATAGTAAATAAACTTCTCATAAGTTATTTGGCAACAGCTTTTAAGAATCAGTATCTGAATAATATGGCACAAGCTGATTTAACACACTTGATTTATGGTCAAACAAAACATAACTCAATTTTGAATTCTAAATATACAAAATCAAATAGCTTTGATTTCGAATTATTACACTTGAGAATTTTTTCTAATTGTATTTATGAACAAACAAATATAATTACTGTGAGATTAATCTCAATTACAAATTCGAATAAATTAGATACAAAAACCAAATATAAAAGATTTAGTTCTTTGATTTGAAAATACATATCTCAAAGTTGTAAATATGACTTGTTCCATCAAGTTCAGAAATATAAAATTGAATATGGTTAACTAGAGATTACAAATTAACAAATTGATTAAATTCAATTTAAGTGCTTTGAATCATTTTTTACTTTTCAAGTGATTTTTAAGATTCATATTTCTAATGCAAATTGGCTCCTTAAATTATAACTGAGTACAAAATAAAATTCAAGTTCCTTATTAGTATCAATTATAAATCAATTTCTTCAGATTTAATAAAATTATCTATTTATGCTATTACTGTCAATGTATTAGTTATGATTTTTTTACCTTTATTTTTATTCATTGTAATTAAATTACTTATTGAATAAATCAATATCAAATAAGTATATTTCTTATATTATATATAATTTTTTTATATAAAAATTATAAAAAATTGAATTAAAATAAAACTTTTAAGTTAGTTTTTATTAAATAAAATAATAAAATTAATTTAAATGAAAAATTTTTTAATATTATTGAATTATTGTATTATAATTTCAAATTAAAAGTTAATCATCTTGAAAAATAAATTTAATTTGATAATTTGGCAAAATATCAAATAAAATCGGCGATGAAACAATTAGATCTTATATTAGCTAAGTTCAAAATATAAATCTTAAATGTCCAAGACTATGTAATCAATATCAATAACTATTTGGAGACCTACAATCTCTTGTTTCTTTAACTTTATGCTTTTAATCATAATTTAAAAGTTATATTATTCATTAAATTATAGGAATTTTAATAATAATAATAAATATATATAAACTAAACTATCAATCAAAATAAATCCACTATTATAAAGTTAATTTAAAAATAATTCAGAAAGTTATTTATTTTTATTTTTTAAAATGTTTTTTCATTTATAAAAATCTAAATTTTTTTTCAAAATCATTATATATAAATATAAGTAAAAACAAATATTATTTTAACGTTTTAAAAGAATTTTTTAATAAAATTAAATTAAATTTTAAATTTAAATATTTATATTATTTATTAATTAAAATAAAATGGAATTAAAAATTTGTTTTTGATAAGTTAAATAGTTAAATATTTATATTCAAATTATTTAAAATGATAATTATATTAATAATCTGTATATAGGCAGCGAAAGTTAAAAATTAATTGAAATAAATTAAATCAACTATATATATAAGTTAAATTTTAAATTATATATATTAAAATAAATTAAAAATTATTTATATTAAACCTTAATTAATATTATAAATCAAATATAATATAAAAATGGTTGAATACTCTATAAAAATATTCTTTTATCATATAATATTAAATTATGCATATTAATATAATAAGAATATTTTAATAAAATTATAAAAATTTAATAGATTAAAATAGTTAAATAATCTTAGGTTTAAATTATTATTCATTATAAAAATAAAAAAATTAAGATTATTAAACTATATAATCAAGTAATTCAGTTATTCTATTTAATATCTTACTATTCGTTATATTCATAATCCTATATAAATTAGAGTTATTTTATAATTTATTATGAATTAATATTTATATTGATTGAAATATTATTAATATAAACTTATATTTAAAAATAAAAAAAGATTAATTATTGTTTTTTATGAACCTAATAAATAAAAAAAATAATTTTTTGTTTTATATAAATTAATTTTGAATAATAATATTATTTCATATAACTAAATA
This sequence comes from Conidiobolus incongruus B7586, assembly GCA_000697335.1. Classification (NCBI taxonomy): domain Eukaryota; kingdom Fungi; phylum Entomophthoromycota; class Entomophthoromycetes; order Entomophthorales; family Conidiobolaceae; genus Conidiobolus; species Conidiobolus incongruus. Next base: position 21,247 of record JNEM01008899.1, read on the forward strand.
TTTAATTATTATATTTGATATTCTTTAATATATATTCTATCGGAATTAAAGTAATTAATGATTGAGTAATTTAATTTGTTAGAAAATAAAAGATATATACATATAATACACTTTATTAAAATCATTAAAAATCGTTTAATAAATTGAAATTTCAACTTAAACAATAATTTACATTATCATTTTTATATTTGAATTTTGCTTTAATTTCAATAGCATATAAAAATCTTTCAATATAAACTAATTAAATTAATTAAATTAATTAAAAATTTATTTTCTTATTTATAAGCTTATTAGATTAAATATAAATCATAATATTAAAGCTTAAAACAAGTAAATTATAGTTCTTCAAGTTATAAGTTAGTTTGATATTATTATATATTATAAACTTCAAAATATAACATTAAAGAGTTTTTATTAAAATTATTATCACTTTTAGGATAATTGTATAAATTTGACTTATATTAGTAAAATGTTCGAAAACTGTTTGGCAGAGGCATATGATATATTGAGAAGTTTCATCACCAATTCAAAATTTTATATTATTGAATATAAGTAATTGATTATTCATGATTTTATTATTTTTTTTATTTAATCAATCATTTTAATTATTTACAAAATTTATTTTCTTTTATATACAGTTATTTGTATTTTTTTTTTGAACTATTATAAAAATCAATCGTTTTTCAAATCATATTGATTAATGATTCTATTATTTTATATTCAACTCAAGTCTAAATAACCAAAAACATTAATATCCATAGTCAAAGTCATGATGATTACAGCACAGTGCTTGAGCGTTGTATAAATAGTAATAATCTGAAAAGCGTTTCAATCTTTATTATATCAAATATCTATTCTTTATAGTATATAATTAATTTAAAAATTTTTCATAAATTAAATTGGTCTAATTTTGAGTCTAAATAAAGTTATATATTTTTAAAGTTCTTCGTTGAATATTTTAATAGTTGCTCATTTATTAATTGAATTAAAAACATTTGAGCAACTTTATTAGAAAAATTGCTTTTCAAAATATATTATCCTTTTTTTATTCTGATTAATAATTTAATATATTCAATATCTACCAATTAAGCATTATCAAAATATTTCAATGAAATTTTCTTATATATACAATAGATATTATTATATTAATATAAGTATTATATATTAATGTATGTATTAAATATTAATACAATATCATTCAATCATGTTTAATCAGAATATTCTATTCAAAAAAAATAAATATATCAAAAGATAATAATAAAATTTTATCTGATTTCAATTAAAAGAAAATGATTGTAACAATTTTGAATAAATTGATTATTTTAGTTAATTTTAATCCTCAGATATCCACTTAATTAAGATCACTAATTCATCAAGTTCATGTTAATCCTGTCATTATTGACTCAGGTTACAAAACGCTTTAAGCATTATAATCAAAATGATCATTTTATTTAAATTATAATCCGAATTATAAATTAATTGGAAATAATCATCAATTTTCTCATATAATCTTTAACCTTTATAATATTCATTTTTTAGCTATTTCCTAATTAATTTTCAAATTCATTGATTATAATATATTTGTATTTTTTTACATATCAAATTTCAAATTAGTTAAAGTGATAATTCTGAATTAATAAAATTGGAAAAACATATAAAATATGTTTTATTATTAGGCATGTAAAGTGTCTACTTAGAAATTTTCAATTTTGATGATACCATATTCTTTTCATTGAAATGATTGATAGAAAACAATTATTAACCTTATTTGTTAGAAATTAATATTATTGTTATACCATTATGTTTATTTATTATAATATGTTTCATATTTTTATATTTTTATCGTACTAGTTTATTTTCTTATCAATCAAAATATGAATTGAATTATAATCAAATTTAAATCAAAACCCTTTTATAGAAAAGAATTTTATGTAACAATTAAACATTTTCTTAATAGATTTAACTATAAATTATAATTCTAATTAAACAATAAGATTTGTATTATATATCTATATCATTATCAAATTCACTTTCAATGAGTACAGTACTCTTCCAATTTTACATATCTCACATCACTCCATATTTTGACATTCAACTTCTAGAAATGAGAATGTAAAATAGATAAATAGGTAGGTAATATAACTATTATCATAGTATTATTTGTTCTTGAAATAAATTTCAATATAATTTATTTTAATAATTTAATTATTATTATTACTATTTAAAGAGTGAAATAATTATATGAAAAAAAAATAAATTATTGATTTTATATTCCCATTGCTAAATTAATACGATTTTAATACCTATTTTACTTGAAATAAATCCAAATTCTAATTTAGGTATAATTATATGCAATTAAATATATTTTTTCATTTTTCTTGGCTAATCGTTTTATTAATTTTTGAAATTTTAATAAAAATTAATAAGCTTGAAATTATTTCTTATTAAGAGTTTAGATTTAAAATCAATAATTAATAATTGGTTTTGATTTTAAAAATACTTATTTTCATAAATTTAAAGTAATAAAACTATACACGGTTTTGTTTGGCAAAATATTATAAATTAGCTGTAAAAATAATATTTTTGAATTTTAATGATTAATTTCAACTTGAATTAAATATTAGAATAAATATTAAAATATATTTTAGACGAAGAAATATTTACACATATTTATTAATTTAATCAAAATTTATCTTTTAGTATTTATTAAATAGTTTCTATTTAGATCTAATAAATAATGTTTTATTTTTTTTCTAATATATAATTAATATTTTATTTTAATTTTGATTCTAAAATTTATTAAATTTAATATATTTTTCAATATATATTTAATTTGATAAAGCTTAAGATATTATTTGTTTTAATATAATCCTTATATTTAATAATATAAGTTAATGTGATTACAATGAATTTTTAAATTGTTGTATTTCAAAATTAATCATCTCTTCCAGTTTGATAGCTAAACCAATATTATTTCTATTTTAAGCTGACTTTGTCAGTCTATAATTGAAGGATACTCTTTGTTCTCTTTATTTTCTTTATTAGATTTTATCCAAATCCCATATCATTCATTGATTCAATTATTTAAACCCAACAGTGATAAAGATAGAGAAGAAGTTTTTTTCTTTTGGATATTCTGCTACGACGCCTCAACAGTAAGTTTTCAAACCTACAAGTCCCGATACGTTAAAGAGCAGGATTAATAAATAATTTACTAAATCATATTTTGAGTACTTTTCTAACTACGATCTTTATTTATAAAACTTAATATAAAACACAACAAAATAAAAAATCAATATAATTAAATATTAAATATATTTATTTTAAAAATTAATTTCTCATATTAATAGCTTTATTTAACTAATTAATATCATAAGTTTTGGCCTTTTTTAACTTACTTTTATTTATTTAAATTTTAATTAAAAGATTATTTAATAAATAACTTCCTATGATATATAATATATATTTAATTTTATATTATACTAAATAATTTAATAGTAT
>JNEM01008904.1:0-17121 GCA_000697335.1 Conidiobolus incongruus B7586
ATTTTTCTAACAATGATCTTTATTTATAAAATTTATTATAAAACATAACAATATTAATTATCTTAATAATTAACTTTATAAAAATTAGAATAAACCATTAAAATATATCTTTATTTTCATATAATTTGTCATTAACTATGTTATTTTTATTTATATAATATTATTTATATTTTTAAGTTTTTAAAACAAGAAAATAGAATATTGATATTATATATTAAGTAATTTTTTATTTTATATAAATAAATATTAACTATAAAACTTAAAAACAGAATCTTATATATGTAATTTTATTTAAAAAAAGATAGTAAAGTTTTGAGTATTAAATAATATAAATATATTAATTAAAATTTTTATTTTATTTGTTATATAAAATAATTACTAAATTGATAAATATTATAAATAAAAAATATTGATAATTGGCAATAAAATAAGGTATATTAATTTTTATATAACAATATATTTTGTTTTGTATTAAATAATCAGAGTTATTTATTTTAATAAAAAGAATAATTTTAACATATATTTTAATTTGATTATAGAATATGAGAAATTACCAATAATATATATGTATTAAAAGTAATAAATTTAAATAAAGAGCACTTTTGTCAATCTAGTTGCTTATGAAAATATATATTTTGTTGAATAGTTTTTTTTGAATTTTGAATTAATATATTAATATAAAAAAATTAAGAAAAATATATTGAAACTGTTAATCATTTTTATTTTAATAAGGTATTTATATAAAAGAAAATAAAAAAGCAAAACCACACTGAATTTAAAGGTAAATCGAGTTTGAATAAAATGAATTGAATAATATTATCTCTTGTAAGTAGAATGCTTTATAATGAGATTACCTAAATTATTAGATTTTAATAGTAATTTTAAAATTATATACAAAATAGAATGATAAACGACTAAAGTACCAAATACATAAGGTAAAAATATTGAAAAGCATTGTGGTAATAAATAATGTTAGAAAACTTTGCAGTAAAATGGATGTGTTAACACAAGTATTTATTATTAAAATCCCTTGTATTCAAACATACATATATTGATATAGAATCTCGGACAAATGCCACAATGTAGGGACTATGCAGAAAAATGGATAAAAAACATAGAATGTATCCTCATAATGCAAATTTATACATCCATAAATCACTAATTAATTCAATTATTTGAATTCAATAAATAATCAATATTAATTTACAGGTAAATTTTATTGATAACTGAAAATTATGAAAATAAAATTTTGATCATACAATTCAAAAGCAATAAAAAAATTTTAAAGAGAGATTATAAGTTTAGTTTTTAGGATGGGGAATTAAAAACATAGTTACAATACTTTGATTTTGAGGAACAAAATAGTAAAACTTAATATAATGTTTCAGGTACAATGTTGCGATACTTCTAGTAATTGAGACAAAGAACACTTTTTTCTTTAAGTATTTAATCTAGCTCTATTTTTTTCATATATATAATTTTACTATAGAAAAATAAACATATTCCCAATAAAAACTGCTGAAAAAAGGGATGATAAAAAATATCTAAATATCCCGATTATTTTGTTTATAGTTCCATTAAATTAATTTATTTTTTTATAATTTACCAAATGCAAATATTCCATTTAGAGCATATGTTACATTTTGCCAAGGTTCTATATCGTTAAAATCAATTACCCGAAAAATTACATTCAGTCAACATATTAATAATAAACAGTTACTATATATGGATAAAGATCTGATTTTTGATTACAGGGTTTCATTTAAGTTGAAAATTTATTAAAATGATAAAATTTCTTTTTAATAAATTTGAATATATTGATCTTATGAAGAATTGAGTTCAGATTTAACATCCAAATTCCATTAAATCATTTTTTTAGATAATAAATTTCAAAATTTGTACTACTGAGGTGATACAATATATTTAAAGGTGCTCAAAATCCCAAACAAATATTAATGTGATTACAAAACCTTGGAAAAATACAAAATTTGCTCCAATTTTACAAATTGAAATTGAGATTATTATCACCCTTAACGCAAATTTTGTGCTATCAATATCAGCCATCCAGCGTCCTCGGATCCGTAACATTATGAAGTTTGTGAGAATATTACCAAGTTCTTTTAATGACTAAATTTTAATTTTCTATATACATAATTTTGCAACTTGTCTTAAAGTAATTGATGGTTTGAAATATATAGATTCTAGATATATGATATGATATGATATCATATCATATCATAATCATTGAATTATGATTTCAAAATGATTGTACACATTCATTCAATTAGAACAAATGAATTTCAAAATTTATATCAATCACACAAGGTGATTTCATATTTATTATAGGTTACGCTCTTTATAACCTGTCCACGTTTTGATTTCAATCATACTTGATCTATTCATTATGAAAGTTAATCTAAAATTTTGATTAAATATAATATATTCTAATATTAAGTTTTAGAATCATATATAAAATTATGTGCTATACTAAAATTTTTATTAATTGAAAAAATTCTTTTAATCCAATATTTTTTAAACATATTACAAATTATAAGAACAGGTAGAATTAAATCCAAAACCTGAACAGGGCAAACAGAATATTAATCATTTAGAACAAAACTGTAAGGAGAAAATAAAATTGGATAAAAGGGTAAATGAGCACATGCTACTTTTCTAGAAAAATGATATAGTAAAAAAATTTTAAAATATGCTAATATATATTTAACTTTGGAAAAAGGAGGTTTAAAACAAAATACAAATGCGTTGATCATTTTGTTTTGATTAATTTAAAATTTTCCCTAATTTCAAATAAAGATCTCTCATTTTATTTGGAGAATGAATCAAAAAGAAATATTGTTAAAGAATTTTATTTGATCACCCCAATATAACAGATGTATCACATAGCGAGCCCAGTGAAACCGAAAACATGCGAAGAAAGAGCTTGATATCTCTGCACAATCGGACCACTGGGCGACTCGCCATCAAATTTGATTCCTAACAAAAACTTGGGTAAAATTTTCGAAAATCCTCTGTCGGATCAGGAACCCCATCATCAAAATCAGATTTGTGGAAAAAATTTTTTGAGGGTTGAATTGAGAAATTTCGGGCAAAAATTAAACTCCGAAGTCTTCTGAAAGGAAATTTGAAAAGCTTGAATTTTGGGATTAAATCAATTCGTTTGAAGAGATTTTTTGGGTTAAATATTGGATTAAAAATCTAGTGTCATATTATGCATATCTTTATTTAAATATTGTCATCAGAAGGGTAGTATGTTAAAAATTTAATTAATCATAACAATTAATTTATTAGTTGGAGGTTTATAGTTAATATTTTTGTGAAAATTTTCACGTGCTTTTTCAATTATGATTTCGGTGAAAATTGCTATATTTAGTAAATAAGGTAACTGTCTTGGTTTGTAATACTTATATTAATTAAAATATAATAAAAGAACAATTAAAAAAGTATATATTCATTAAAATTTCATATAAAATCACAAATTTTGAAAAATATAAACCAAATTTAATTGTGTTTTTAATTTAATGGCTTAATTCCACTTAAATTTTTACTACAGAAATTAAATATAATTTTTAATATATGATGTATAAAAAATAAATTAAACATGAAATGAATATATTTATTTATTATTAATAACTCTTTGCTATACTTTTGATAAGCATTTAACACTCAAAACATTGTTCTCTTTATTAAAATTTGAAATTTAATGTTTCACAAATTAATTAAATTTGTTTGCAGGAAATTTCTTTTCTGTAAGTATATTTTATAATTGTTTATAATAATTATAATTACATAGGATGTAATTTGGTGAATATACTAGATGTAGTAGTCTTCCCTAATATTTTTATATAGAAAATATTTTATAATTTTAATTTTATATATTTTATAATTATTATGCAAAGTAATGAGTATGTTTAATTTATATTATAATAGCCAATTAAAAATAATCTTATTTAAAAAATATAACTTTATATTAGTTAATTATTTAATTTATCTTTAAAAACTAAATAAGAAAACTATATATTATTATAATTTATTTTTATAATTAACATTTGGTTATAAGTAAAATACTTACTTATTAGAATCTTTAATAAAGGTTATTCTAACTTATTTAATCATTTTGTTTTTTTAAATAAAGGATTATATATAAGAATTAAAAATTTATAAACTATATTTATCTAATATAAAAGCTTTATTGGTTATATTTTAATAGGTTTTCTTTAATTATATTTATTTTATATTCTTATATTTTAATTAATTAAACCAAGCTTAAAGTTTAATATTTAAAATATACTTATATAAAATTAATATTAAATTATTTTAATAATTTTTTAATAAATATAAAAAATTAATTTAAAAAAAAGTAATTATGAATAAATATATATGGTATGAAAATATTAATTATCTAATATATTTTATATATACATTATTTTTTTAAAACTAACAGTATGTTTGAAAAATCAAAAATTAAAAAATTTGTCATTTTTTCTTTTAATCTGATATTATCAACTACCACTATAACAATATTGATAGGATGCTGAAATATTAAATTAAAAATACCAATACATCAATGTATTAATCAATTCATTATACGTTTATTAAAAATTATATCTATAGTGACCAAATGTTTAAAATTATTGTGTATACTAAGTAAAATTACATCCGAATAATAGCCTGATTTTAAAGCAACAATCTAATCAAAAAATATTTTTGTAATAAATTGAATGATAGGTATTTTAATAATCTTACACCAAACAAAATAAATGATAAATAAAGGCTTAATGGTAAATTTATTCAACAAAACTAGCACTAAAATTTCGATGTTGGTATTAAAGACGGATTGATACTGAGATTTTCTTGTGGCGGGTAAATACATTATATTCAGCGACAGATTAATAATATACACAACTAACTTTAACATTTTTAATTATAGTTTTCTACACTAATAAGTAAATAAACAATAAACTTAATATAAAGTATCATTATCATTACAAGCTGAGAGTTATTCAAAATTGCTTGCAACTTTGAACATTAAGATTGGATGAAATTAAAGAACAAGCTAAAATTCACATTAAATCATTTACAAAAAAAATTAATTAATATAATGATTAGAACCTAATACAAAAACATTATCAATAATTTGTACTTTTCGAATAAATAAAATTATCAAAAAGCCAGATTTGAAATTTTTATTAATTTCTAAATTTTTCCAATCAATTTAATGATTTTATATTTTTTTTAAAAAAAACAAATCTAAAAATAGATCTTACTCTTTTATCCTTTTCATTTCCCTTATTTAGGTAAATTGGCGATTTCCTTATTCCTGGTAACTCAAATTTTTATCTTATTGGATAAATAATTTAAAAAATGAATTCATTTTTTATCATAAAAATTATTTAAATTAATATAAAAGTAAAATAAAAATAATTAATAATTAATAATAATAATTATTATTATAACCAATAGATTATAATATATGTTGTCATTATATTACTTTCGAAATCATTTTCATTTCCTTAATAATAATTTGTTTATATTAAATATAATTCACAATCCCTTAATTATTCCAAATAGAACTACCAATTTAAGTATAATAAATAAAATATGGTATATAATTTTGATAAGTTTTTTATTCAGAAAATAAACAAAATATGGATACAGTGAAATTTAGAGTTAAAATTTTTGCACTTGAAAATATTAGTGTTAATTATTTGATAATGATTTTGACTTATTGGAAAAGTTGGAATGTAGCTAAATTAATTTATCAGTAATCATTCTTACATAGATTAAAAATGGATCAAAAGATATGATATGATATATATATTATACAAAATATTAGTTATGAGATTTGAATATATTAGGTTATTGATTAAATGAATTTTTTATTATAGAATTAAAGAGAGTAATAAATACATTAAATATATGTTTTGAAATGGGTTATTATAACGAAAATTTGATATTTGGAATATAATGATTTCATCTAATTGGGGTTAGGGTAAATTACAATAGTCGGGATTGTTGTATGAAACAAAATTTGCATGAATAGTACACAATGGATCATTTTATAGGCTAGATCATCCAATTAGGCAGACGACTCCTCAGCCTTGATCACTGTTTCGGAATCTTTGTGTGCAACGCTCACAGGGGGCTGGCTGGACGCCGATTTGGCTAACCCAGAGGAACTTGGCCAAGGGAAGGGGTTATTGGAAGAATTATTATTTGTGAACGGATTTGCTGTGATCGGGCTATTGTTACATGTGAGAGGGCTCTGAATAGAGATCTCTTTGGCAAAGTTAGCATAGAAATCATTCACTTTGGGAGATGGGTTGACGGGATTGCTATTACTTTTCTGCATCTGTGCAAGGCTTAGTGTAGAGAGTGTGGGTGCTGAGGTGGACGCTTGAGAACCTTGGGGGAGGGGGTAAGAATTGGGGTTATTGGTGAGATCAACAGATTGACGTTCTGGTAGTTTAGAGGGGATAGCAAGCCGAAGTCCACCTTTTTGATCTAATGAAGACTGTCTAGAGTGCTGGCGAGTAGGAGGAAATGAGTTGAGCTGGGGGGATTGAGCACCGGGAATTAATAGAGATTGAGCTCCTGAGAATGACTGACTCTGCTGCATATTAGTAGAGGGGATGTTTAAGCTTTGTTGATTTGCAAAAGTCATGTTATTTGCTAAAAATGTGTCGGATGCAACGTTAGTTGTGGCATCACTTGTAGCTGGAATGAAACTGCCGGAATCAAAACTCTGCTGATTAGGGGAATAAGCATAGGCATTAACCATTTCTTGAGGCAAAAGTGACCTTGTCTGAAGATTTTGGGTAACATTGGTATTAGATTCTAAACCAGATTGGGAGAAAGTAGATGAAATAGAGTTGGAGCGGTAGTTATTCGACTGAGGTTGATTTAGTGAAACGCTGAGTTCGGGCGTGTGCGCTTGGTTGATGTCAGAGTGATTGGGTTGGTCACTGTGAAACATCATATTGTTAGGTGGTGTACCATACAATGGAACTTCGGAACCATTCAAAACAAGCTGGGGATTTTGGTGAGGGGACACAGACTTGAACATTGTGTGTTGATTAATTGAGCCGTTTCCAGAGTATAATAATCCATTTTGTTGCTGGAACATTGATGCCTCAGGGTTATAGTATTGCTGGAGAGCTTCTTGGAAGTTAACTTGAGAAGGAACATAAGTATAGCCAGTAGCCATATTAAACTCAGAATTAGACTTGGTCATATGTGTAGGTCCAAAACCAGGAATAGAGAGTGAGTTATCAATATGTGGCTGAGAAGGGAGTCTATCTATACTATCTAACTTTTTGGTTTTTGGCTTTGGAACAGCTTTTGGCCTATGAATATCTCCAGTTTCAAGATCGGAGTCATCATCTGAAAGATCAGATTTACCACAGCCGCCATTTAAAATCTAAACGAAATAAGTTAATATTATAACACTTGAAATTTTAGAATAAAAGTACCTCTTGACCGGTAATAACGCTAACAGGCTCTTTATCATACTAAAATAAAACAAAAAGGATTAATATAATGACCTATATACTTTTAATAAAAGCTCTTACACTCATATACTTTTGTATCAGCAGTCTAGGGTCTGAAGAGCCGAATAGGTGTAAATCATCTCTTTCGTCAAAAATAATAATAACAGCATGAGAGCCAGTTAGCACAGATAACTCGCCACACTTTTTGAGAAGTCCAGCCTTTCTTTTATTGAAAGTAACTTGACGTCCTCTGGTGTCGGGAATATATTGGATTTGAATTTTTTTACGTCCCATTATTGAAGTAAATTAAAAGATAAAAATAGAACAAGAAGAAAAACGTTTAAGATAAAAAAAGGTCCGTTATTTAAATCCTAAGAATGAATAGTTGGACTGGGATGAGAGAATGAGAATTGAACCGGTTTAGTTTTTCCACAATCTATACCAGTTTAGAGTCAATGATATGATTTGTAATCACAAGTGTTCAGGGTTTGCTATTCAAAGAATAGTTATATTGATCACTATAAGCTTTCGTTGTGATTAAAATAAGGAATTCAACGTGCACTCTTGTAAGAATTGGCCACATTTTATACCAATCACGAAAAACTAAATTTGTTTTTCCACCCTCCCACTTTCCTAATTTATCATCTTAATCAAATATTCTAGTCAATTGCATGTTAGCTTAGTTGTCTCTCCATTTTTCACCAACTAATTAATTCCAATCCAATACTCAGCATACTTGATCTTTCTCAAAATTGACTCCTTTTCATTAAAGTGCTGATGATATCATTATGGAGCCTTCAACCGACACTACCCGGCTGCCAACCGAAGGGTAGTCCGACCGAATTCAAATCCTGAGTCATTTGCTAATCAAAATCCCCCAATTCTTTGAGAAATCACCGAGAAAAGAAATTTGTGATTCATTAGAAATAAAGCACAAAGAATATTTCTTTAGTAGTTATTGGACACCACAATCCACTGCGAAATTTAACGACAAATTAATCTCACGGCCCATTATACTGCATCTACCCCAAAATGTTTACTTAATAAAATTTATTAAAATTAATTAATATGCACACTCGAATTCCTCCACTAATAAATTGCAAAAAAATTTGATCATCCGTTGGTTCCTAATTAAGAAATCATTTGCATATATGCTTAAATTTTATTCGGATTCTAAAGTTTTATAAAATTTATCTGGACTCTCTTAAATCACAGCGCAGTTCTTGAGTATTATGCATGCTCTTCTCAAGAGCTGAAGTGAATTGACCTTAGTTCTAGTCTCATAGATTCTTGAATATCTCGTAATCAATTCTATTAATCATTTCTATCAAATATTTCAATTTTTAACTTTATTATTTCAATTTGTTAATTGTTGCTTATAGCTGATAATTTAAATTCTCAAACAGTCCAAAAATACACTATCTAACCAAAATGCTTATTAATAGCGAATTAGTGATATAGTACAAGAAAGCTCTATAAGGCAACTCGTTCCAATAATTATTGTTGTTGCTACAACCATATATATAATATACACGGTCGGATTGAATTTATATGATTCATATTTGATCACTTATTGACTGGGTCAGCTTGCAATATTCTCTTGTTATTTCACTCCGAAAATTCCCAAAATCTCATTATTACATCATCCTCCCTTAATTGAATACAATCATTAGACTATATTAAGTATCTTCAAATATTTTAAATTACCATATATAATATTATTACTATAAATTGATATAAACACAATATACAAAAAGTTTAATTATAGTATAAATAATAATATATTTATTAATTGAGTACCTTCAAGGATATTATCAGCTGTTACAAGCGTGGTAATTAAATATAGAATTGATATTCTTTATTAATATCCTTATATCCATAATAATATCAGAATTTCAATTATTAAATAATAAATTTATTATCAGAATAATCATAAATTATAAAAAAAAATATGACCATTTTGTTTGACAGTAAATTACTTGATGTTAATTGAATTCATTGAATGGATAAATAATCATGTATTAAAGAATTCTATACTTAATATACAGAACTTGGATGTATTATATATTGCCTTTAATTAAAGCTTTCATTTATTTAAAAGTATATATTTTTAATAATATTTATCATTAAATCTATTGAATCTGTCAAACTATTTTAATTAAATATCAGAATTTATTAAGAGTAGAGTTTTCAGTTAGAGAGACCCTAAATGCAAATTATTTATTAAATGAGTAATTTTTATTTCGAGTTATACAATTTATATCAAAATAAAATTATATTTTATCAAGTTAAATACTAATAATTTTTAACCCAAAATAGTTCGAAATAGAACTAAAATTTGTAAAAGAACCACTTAAAGTTGCCACATTGAACTAATTTCATGAAAATTACTTGAGTTTCGACTAAATTTTAATTGTATGATCTCTTTTACATTCGCCTAACCAAGTGAATTTCAATTGACTAATTGAAAACATTCCTTGGGAGTGTTTTAAGAACGCTGACCGACTCTGACAGCTTTTAATTAAAATATAATAATATTCGCCCCATTCAGCATTGAAAATTTTCTCGAGATTTTTATCCATTTTAATTTGCAAGAAAATATCCACTTATGAATTAATGATTTGGTTTGAGGAGTTCATTTTAACTAAAATTTTAATATAAAACATGTATATATATATATATATATATTAAATGGATAAGAAAAAAATTAATTAATAAAATTATTTGAATAAAATTTTTTTGATAAATTAAAATTATATGGAAAAAAGTGTTTTGTTTTTAATAGAAAGAAATTATAAATTAAATAATTTTTAAGAAAAAAAAATAAAGAATTTCTTTTATTCATCTCTTAATTGAACTAGTTTCAAACATTTATTAGAGTTACATGGTTTATGTAATTAGGATAATTATGATACAAATATTCATTATTATATATCATTCAATTAAATTGATTTTTTTGTATTAAAAACTCAAATTAGTAAATTCGAATTGATTTCTTTTTCAATATTTGATTAAATTAAAAATAGTAAATTTATGAACTTTTCTTATATTTTTATTATATACAAAAATAACATTATTATTATTATTATTATATTACAGTTATCTAAGTACTCGAAAAAAGATCAAAATTATGCAATAGTTACCATATATTCAATCCAGATTTGACACAGTTTAAAATTAATTAAATTTTTATTAAAAATTTCAGAAATTTCCTTAATTATTTAATTGATAGAAAAAAGAGTAGAAAAATTCATAAAATTTGTTGAGAATCTGGAAAAATTTTAATAGTTGGATTCAAAATAATTGAACATTAATTGAAAATTAATTAAAGAAAGTTTCAATAATTGGAAGGTGGTTGACCTTAGTTTGCACTTTAGTTAATTTTGTATAATGATTATTATTATTAGCCAAAATTGGCTGAATTTAAAGATTTTCCTTTATTTGATTTTGATTATAAACTTTCACTAATACCTCCGTGTTTAATTTCACTTGGAAATTCCGAAATTTTTTCTTTTATAAAATTTATAAAAAATTTGAAATTATATGAACTTATAATAATAATAATAATTTTATTATAGTTTATATTAAATTGTAGAATTTTTTGAGAACTGTATAATTTCAGGATACAATAGTGAATGATAACGATATACTATCATTTAATGACAATAATGGATGATAGAATTTGAAATACCAACTATTCTAATTATAGCATTTTCTGCAACTTGAAAATGATTACTAAATAACAGTCATGGAATTGAAGTTCTAAAATGCTATTTGTCTTAATCAAAACCACTTCTCTGACTAAGAATTTTATATTAATACTTTTGTAATGATAATTGACTGAACACATAAATAATTGCTTTTGTTAATAACTACAAATTAAATTATACAATTTTTTATCAATTTAATTCTCTTTATCTCCCTTTAAATTAGATTATTATTTCACTTATATTTTACTAAATATCTTCAAGAATTCCGAATTATTCAATAAATATAAATCTATTCTTCCAAGGAATATTAATATTAAATTTTCACCAAATTTTTTAAATCATGCGATTTAATACCTATGTTTTACACTTAGCATGCCTTAATGGTAATTTTAATCCTTTAATCTATTTTAAATTTTAAAATTATACTCTTTTCTCAATTTAGTAAGTATTGATTCAAATTTTCGGAATTTGTTTCTGAGTTTATAATTAAGTATTAAAATGAACAAAGTATTTTATTATTAATATTATACACAATTTTAAAACATCATTGTGTTTATGTTTATTACTTTATTTTTATAATAATATGTTTTGATCAATTTTATGTTCTATGTTGGAGCAGCATTTCTACAGTTAGAGATATACTTAATGTTTCCATTGGAGTGGGATATAGAATGAGCATTAATATGCCATATTTGAATATGTATTATGTATAATTAAGGGTTATCAATATTCTACAAATTATAAACTTGAAAAATGATTATAGTTCATATAGTCGGAGGTAAGATTATTGCATTAATTTAGATTTAAAACCAAATATTGATTGAAAACAAAAAAAAAATAAGAATAATTTAGCATAATATCCAATTGATTAGTATAAATTAACTAATGAAAAACTATTTCGGAATTTGAGTTTGAATTAATAAAAGCGTTTTTGAGTTATTTTTCCGTATGGTAATGTAATGATATTGGATTAATTGTTAAGAATCTGCATTAGATTAGGTATTTGGAAAAAATATTAAAGGATTTGTATTTAATTTACCATTTTATTTTTGTAAGTTAATAATTAACCTTTCTCTTCTCAATTTATAATGAATATTTCAGACAATATTTCTAATTATAGAAAATTTAATTAATATAATTGATTAAATTCTAATATTTTTATCTATATTAATCTATCAATGATATTTTTATTATTTTTTTTTCAATAATTTAAAATTATTATAAAAATAATGTGTATTAAACTTTGAAATAATAATAAGTGGTTTAATTATTATTATGATTCAATATCAGAAGTATTAATAAAAAAATTGACATGTTTAATTCATTTTATTTTAATTAGAATTATATTGTAATAATATTAAAATTCCTAAAATAGAAATATCAAATTTTATTGAATAAAATAGATTCTGGGATGAATTAATTAATTAAATTTAAGGCGTGGGGTCTAAAAATAAATTATAAATAATTTTGCCTTATTTAAATAAGTTTAAAAAAATATTTTTTATAAATTATATTAGTAAGTTAAAAACTTTTTCTTAAAAAAAGAATATAATTTGATAATTATTAATTAATTAATTTTTAAAAACAAATTTCACAATTATTTCTTCTTTTTTTTATAAAAAATAAATAGCCGATTTTTAGTTAAAAAAGGAAAATTATATTGATTTTAAGTGGTTTTTTAATCAATTTTTGTGAAACTTTATACCGTAAAAATACCTGCCAAGTATTATAATGTTATCATAATCAATTTGATATCAATTTAATAAAATTAAAATTAAAAATAGTTAAGATTCAAGTATTTTTTATTTATTTTTATTACTGTTTTGTTATATCAGTATATAATATATCCTTTATTAAAAATTTACTAATCAAGTATTAAATATGAAATTAAAAAAATATTTTAAAAATTTTTTTATAAATTTAATTTATAGTTAGTAATAATAATAAATTCAAAAAATATATTAACGAGGTATCAATTATTATTTAATAAATTAAAACAAATTAATTGATACTCTTATTAATATTAAAAATTGGAGCCATAATAAAATATGAATCTTCAATATATAATGAAAGAGTACAAAATTTCATAATAATATTAATAAAATTAAATTATAACAAGTCACTTATAACAGTTATAATAAAATCTATTTTTAACTTAATTCCTAGTCTAGTTCGATATCACATATTTAGTTAAGTTTAATTTGCAAATTTAGGCTAACTCCGGTTAATGGCGACTAAATACTGAAACTTTAATTTAAAGCATATATATATTCTTTTAAACTTGTTAGTTTAAAAACAATATGATATAAAAACTTATTTTTTATAATTTATTTTTAGATACTTATATTTATTATTTTAATTTAAACTATGAAAAAAATTATTTTAATTTTCTTTTTTATTATTTGTTTCAAATATTTTATAAATAATTTTGAATTTGATTAATAATTAATAGTTTGAGGCTGATTTAAAATTTTATAATATATATATATATATATATACTTTTTTTTATTTCAATATATATATGAATAAAATAATAATTATAAAATCTATTAATTTTTATAAAAGGGAAAGATATTATAAAAATTTTTATATTTATTTAATAAGATTTTTATAATTATCAAAAGTTTGGATATAAAATGATATTTAGAGTAGTATAATTATATTTATATATTTATTTGTTAATAAATTTTGAATTTATTCTAATATTTAATATTATAGATAGGATGAATAATAATAATAATGATATCACTTATATTACAGATATATAAATTATTATATATTTTCTTATTATTACATATGTTAGTAAGGATAAACTTTGTTAATGCCTTGCAAATTATATATTAATACAAATTTATTTTTTTAATTTTTAAAATTAATTTATATTATGGAAATATTTTTTGAAAAGAAAATGCAAGAATAATACTTAATAAAACTTGGCATTGTATCAGCATTATTAAATCTTTAAATAATTTGTTTTATTTGATTATTATTCAAAGTACATAAAATTATTTTTAAATTTTCATATTTTTTGATAATAATAAAGTGGTAATTTTAAGTTGATAACCTGTATTAACATTATAAAATTTAAAACTTCAATAATATTAAATTTTAAAATTAGACCAATTTAATTAATTAGTGTAATGTAAAAAAACGGATAGATTAATATGTTACAATTGTGCAATTGCTATATTTATTTGTGAAAAAATTGCCGATAATTGAATATTTTATTGAATTCAAACTAGTTTTTATATTAAATCATACGTTTTAATGGATTTTTGGACTGGGTTATAGTAGTTGTAATAGTAAGCAATCTAGAATTGATAATCAAATTGTACCTTATTTCCACTTCCTAATATTATAAAACTATATTAATCTACCAAGTAATCAAGTGTTAATAATATTCCATTATTATCATTAAATCCTATAGCTAGATAATTAAGTCCAAAACTATATGCTATGTTCTTTCAATCCATAAAAAATATTTAACATTTGATTCAATTACTTTAAACTGATTATTCATTTTAATTAAGTCTTAAATTAATTCAAAACTTATAAGTTAGGTTAAATGTGTTGAATTACTATTAATAATTAATCAATTTATTAACTAATTAATAACATAATATCATAAATGATAATCAATCAATTATTCATTTTTATCATATTTAAAAAATTTCCAAATTTAGATAAGGTAATTGATTAAATATATGGAATAATTATATCTTCGGGTTGATTTCATCCAATTAATGTCATTCGAATGTTTTAAATAAATATTGATTCGGGTTGTCGATAATATGCAGTTTCAGCCTTTGTAATTGATTTTTAATAACAAAATAGATAAACCTGGATATCATATTATGATTTAATAATGTTGGGATATAATTAAAATATTATTACTTTATAATTGTGGTTAAAGTTTAATTTTTAAAAACTAATTTAGTACCAAATTATTATAATAGATAATATCACATTAATTCAATTTGGTTTCAAATTATTTGAATATTATTAATATTTTGTTAATTATTAATAAAATATTCAAATTATTCTCAAATTATAAAAGATAATTTTAGCTTTTTTAGATTAGAATAATTTAAAATTGAGAAAAAAAACATTCAAATTAGATATAAAGTTTTTATCAATAATTCCGATTAAATTTAAATTGAGTAATAAATATCATCTCGGACAAATAATAACTGATATATTATGTGAAAGATAATGATATATTTATCAAAATTTTGTAAGAAATATCATATCCTACCAATTTGACATAACCAATTCGTTCTTTATTTGTATTGCTGACAATGTTCAATTTTGGTTATATCGTGATATATTCTCTTATATATGAAGTTGTAAATAATGAATACAGCATAAACTTATAATGTTATTAAATATTTTTAAATATAAATATTTGACAAAGAACTAGTGTCATTTGATTTAATCATAATGATTATGTAAATTATATTATTAATTGATAATGAAATATGTGGGTTAACTGGATTTCTAATATATTACCTAGATATCAATTGAAGCAATTGTTACAAAATTCACATATTAATACAATATAGTGAATAAACATAATACGAAGGTATGTACAACAATCATTATTTCATGTAATACATGAATGATCACATGAATCTATAAATAGAATTGACTATTTTTAGTATATAAAATTTTTTTGAAATTTAAAATTCGAAATTAAAATATTATTGATTTTATGAATATTAGTACTTTAAATTAAAAGTGAATCAATTTTATAATATATTATGATTTAAAGGTTTTAAATAATGACTCATATAATTCTGTCACTTGTCAGAATCAATATTTTATATCATTTTTGATTGATTTATAAATTACATCATTATCTAACATCATATAGTAGACATGCTATTTAAACTTGTAATTACTAATTTTTGTTATATAGTTAATATCAAATATGCTATCTTCCATTAAGATCTAGAATCACTAATCTTTACTTGAATTTGATAGTTGGAATTGAACTTTGTATAATTTATTATTTAATAATCTAGAGATCATATCATATTAATATATCAAATAATGAGAATATTTTATTTTCTTATCATTGGATATCAGAAAATTATTGATAATTTTCTATAGTTAAGTTTATTAAAAAGTGAATATTCTTTACAAAAATAATCGACTAATTAGTTATTATAGTTTTATCAGTTGTGAGTTACGATTCTGTGTATTATTAAATAATCAATAAAATTAAAAAAATTAATTTTCAAACTGTTTACTCATTCTATTTATCTAATTCTTTATCTTATATTTATTTTTAAATCTTTATTTGTTATAATTTATATTACAAAACTTATTATTCATAACTCACCTAATCATGTCTATTTTTTAATCAAAAAAAATTTAAATTGATATTAATATAGAAATTAAATAATAACATAATTTTAGAATTAGAAATAAAAAATATTAATATATAATTTATAAAAATTGATAAATAATATAAAATTAATACTCTTTTTTATTATTAATAATTATTTATCATATTCTTTAAAGGTTTTTGATATTAAAAAATTGTTTTTTAATCAAAAACTAAAATTTATAAATTTGTAAATTTATAAAAAAATTTTATAAGTTTATTTTTAATTTTTTAAAAAAATTATAATTTTATTAAATTATAATTTGATAAATATATTAAATATAATAATTTTTCCTATTTTTTTATTTTGGACACCTTTTAAAAATTTAATTATATATATTATATAAATGTTCTATTAAATAATCAATATTTTTAATTTTATTTTAAAAAATATTAATTATATATTATTTTATCTAAAAAAATATTAACTGATTAATTATCAATTAGTTTGTTTTTGATAATAAATTAGGAAAATTATATATTTTTATTAGTTATTAATATAATTAATATATAT
>JNEM01008905.1:0-61318 GCA_000697335.1 Conidiobolus incongruus B7586
TATATTAAGTATTTAGTTTAAATTAAATCAAATAAATTATATTTAATATATAATGTAATAATTTATAAAATGATTTAATTTTAATATACGGTATTAATTTTTGAAAATAATGGAAACAAGATATAATGAATAAATATTATATTGTAATATTTATAAAAATGTTTTGATTATTATATTCAATAATTATAATTCAAATAAATTTTATAAAATAATTAAAATTAAATTATATTAGAGCTATATAAACTATGAAAATTGGTTATTTAATTTATTTTATATATAATATTAAATATATCATCTGGCTAATAACTTTATACAAAAATCCAAATAAGTCAAGGTAATATTATTCCTTGATATTATTTTAAATATAAATATAATCCTATATAAGTAGTAAAATTCAATAATTATACAATAATGATCAAATCCAAAAATTACTAATTAAATAGTAATTACTACTACTTTTATATACTCGAATATGAAATATTATTGAAGAATATAATATATATAATTTATATATTTAAAGGTTCAAAGAATAAGTTCAAAATTCTAAATTAATGTTTTAATAAAATAAAGCTAAAAACAATAAAATTATAATAATTATTATCTTCCCTGTTTTTCGATAAAAGAATTCTCTGCTAATACTAATTATATAACCTCTTTACATAGGTTTTTATGATTTGTCTTCAAAATTACACCATTTATTATGAAATATAAAGCTGAAATATCATGATAATTTTTCCTTGAATCAAACTCTTCAACTTATGAAAATAATCATAACCACAAGGATTCATATCTGGTGAATATGGTAATAAAGATTCGTTTGTTTAATAAATAAATTTTTAATAGGTTTTGATATATATGAAGCTATTATTGAATAAAATAAATGGTTTTTAATTTAATTTTTCTTACACCAATTTACAATATTGATTTTCAAATTTAAAATGTACTTTTCAATTATAGTTTATTATTCTGGCAATAATTGCTAAAATGCTATATTAATAATATCTATGCTTAATAATTATCTATCATTTTCAAATAATTTTTGATTTAGAATTTTAGTTTTAATTTTTCAAAAATAGTATTTTTGTGATTTTTCGATATTGGATTATATAATAGAAACCATGATTCATCTATTATTATAATTTTTTTAATTATAATAGGATAAGAGTGATAATAATATATATTTATATTTCCTGTATTTTTATATTTATTTGATCTTTGAATAAATTATAAAATACTCATACTCTTATTTTTTCAACTAATTCTAAATTATCTTTTAGTATAGTAAGAATAGAGTTAATATTAAAATGTACATATTGTGTTAGTTCTTTTGCTAAGATATATTGGTGATATTCGAAATATTTCTTAATTTTATTTATATTACATTAGTTATAAATATAAGATAGCTTAAACAAGGTAAGTCTTTTATATTTTATCTTTTACCTTTTTGATTAAACAGATTTGCAATATTATATTTTGGAAGCCCTTTGACACTAGTTGCTGGATGGAGATTTTAGTGAATAGTTAATATAGAATGGTTTGTATAGTATGTTTTTTTGTTAAATGCTGTTTGTTTAACTCATATAAAATGAAAAATTTTTGCAATTTTCATTTATTTTGTTTTTTTGTTGAAATTTTCCTATTATATATATAACAAATAAGATGAATTATTAGATCGCTCAATATAATTTAAAATAATACTAAAATTAGAGTGAAATAGATATGATTTATAAAATAATATTTAATAATAAGAAATTACTTTTTGAAGCACTGGGTAAACACATGCAATGATTTAATTTGAAAAATATATAAATAATTAAAAATCAAATTTAAGTTTTTAAAAACATATAATATCATTTTATATAAAATATATTTGCTATAGATTTAAATTATAAAACTTTGTATTAAGTTAGCGAAAAGATATATCAATAGTTATAATTATAAAATTATTACAAAATTTTATTAATATTAACTATAAAATAATATATATTAAAATCTTTTACAATTTAATTAATATTTGCTATTATAATTTTAAAATATATTACTGATTTTATTGAATTAAAACATAATAAAAAGATTATTTATATTCAAGTTATATGACGTCTATGAGAGATTTAATATTTCAATATGAATATGCCAACATAATGTTTACTTTATAATTTGAATGCGCTTTTATTGACAAATACCTATATTTCCTTATTTGAAGACTTTATTAGTTGTTATTGAAAAGTTGTTAAATACTAAACCTATCACGCCTTAATCATAATTTAAAAAAATTGGTAATAATTAAAGTAAATATATATCATAATATATTCCAATAATTAAAAAGGTTAAATGAGCATTGAATTAGGTTAACTCAAATTTATTAATATGTAAATAATTGAACCAATTTAAAAAATAAATTTTGTGAAATTTAAAGCAATAATAAGAGAAATTTTTTCAGATATAATATTTAATTAATATATTAATAACTTAATAGTAGTTAAATAAATATTTAATTATAGATGGATAATTAAAGAGAAATTAAATTAATTTTTAGTCTAATAACTAAATGATATGTTTAACCGCATTACAGGGAATAAAAAATTTAATTTTGATTTAGATTTTTCTTGCTTAAATCCCCCAAGTTCCCTCCTTAAAATAATGATTTCACACTATTTCAGAATATATAAACACGATAATTCTGTAGTTTCTATTTAAATTTTTTTTCTTTATTTTTATTTTACGATGGGTGCTTGTTTTTCTTCAAATTCTAAGTTATATATTTCTGACCTAGTAGAAGCTCAATTGAAATTAGAGAATGAAAAATATCGCAAAGAAATTAAATTATTGTTGTTAGGTAATTGATATATTATATAATTATCAAATTTGTTTATTAATTCATTGTCATTATTAGGTACTGGAGAAGCTGGTAAATCCACCATATTAAAACAAATGCGACTTATTCACAATCATAATTTTACAAGATTGGAGCGCGAGTCGTATGTTAAATTAATATGGTTCCATATGATTACTACGATGCAAGATATTTTGATCTATATGGATCAAAATAACATTTCTTTCGAAAACGTTTCATTAAAAGATCAGGTTTCAGAGTTTCCTCTAGTGCCAGAAGCCCAATGGGATATCACCAACCCCGAAGAATATTTATATTGGATTACACTGTTTTGGAACGACTCTAAAACGAAGTCGACGCTCAAGCTATTGACTGAGACTGAAGTGAATATGGACTATTTCTTCGATAAGGCGGAAAAGATCCTCGTTCCCAGCTATCAGCCAGATGATCAAGATATTCTTAATACGAGGATGAAAACCACTGGTATTTCGGAAACAGTGTTTACGATGCACCAATTGAATTACAGGTTAGTAGATGTTGGAGGTCAGAGATCTGAACGCCGTAAGTGGATCCATTGCTTTGACAATGTGAAAGCTCTATTATTTGTAGCAGCTATCAGTGAATACGATCAAATGTTAAGGGAAGATGGGACAGTGAACAGGATTCAAGAGGCACTTACACTATTTGAATCCATATCCAATTCCCAGTGGTTCCAAAATACTCCTATGATACTATTCCTGAATAAGGTGGATCTTCTCAGACAAAAACTCAAGACTTCCAAAGTGAAAAAGTATTTTCCGCATTACTCGGGACCTGACACTGATTTCGATGAAGTGTGTGCCTACTTCCAGAAGATGTTCCTGAAACTACACAATAACCCTCATAATCAAGTATACCCCCACTTCACACATGCTACAGACACCACACAAATGAAACACGTTATTGAATCGGTTAACGATATTATTATGAATCAAAATTTAGAGAAATTAGGATTTTAATATAAATCACCAATTTATTGACACTATTTATATTCTATTGTACTAAATTATAAACCATGATGAATAAAAATACAATTTAAATAATGATTCAAATTTATTAAATTCGATGATTTCAATAATCCCAATAGGGGACAAGTTAACCAAGAATGAGAATTTAATTTAACTGAATTTGCTTTAGCCTAAGTTAACAAATATTTTAATATTCAAATATATTTTTAAAATATTGGTTTTTTATTTACTTTGATTCAAGCCCAAATAATCCTTATTTTTATCCAAATATCGTTAATTTTGATACCTTTTTATTATGGAGACAATACTGTTTTTATTAAACACCAAAAAATTTACAGATTATAATTTAATGTTGATATGTCATATTCAGTGTTTAAACAAACAGCTATTATATATTACCAATCTGATAAATAAAATCATAAATGAATTCTCAATGTTATTTATAATTAATATTTATTTGATATAGTTTTATATTAATATCAATATAAATAGATACATAGAATTATAAATAACTTCTACAGTGAAATCATTTCAACTGAAACTTATAATAATTGGCAATTAATTTGATTTTTATCAAGATATTGCGTATCCCTTTAATTCAACGGTGCAATTCCCTGAAAATTGATTTTATTTTGAAATCGAAATTATTCCAAAATATAAACCATTTAGGTATTTGATAGCTAAAATTCAATTCGAATAAATGATAATTTGGAAATTGGTAGATATAAACGTGAGATCGATTTAAGGCATAAATTCTAGGCTTGGTCTTTAATTCTATTGATATAGTATTATTCAATAGAGGGATAATAAAATAACTTAGTAAAACAGATATTTAGTTAAATGATTCTAGAATTCAATTGAGTAATTTGAGAAATAAGTCATTAAAGCAATATCACTAATTCTTAAATTTTATATTTTATGTCTGTTACCAAAAATGGAGTAATAAGATCAAATAGATATGATGTAAATTATTACAACTATTAACAAACTATTACCTATTATACAATTTATAATATTAAATATAATATTGGTATTATTTTAAGCTAGGTAATTAAAATTGATATTTATTGTTAAGATTTCAAATGTTCCAAATATTTATATATTTATGGCCAAATTCTAGAATTTTTTACTTAGCTAAATTGAAATATCAATAAACCCATTCAATTTATCAAATTATTTGATTATTTTACTATACCAAAGCAAAAACATTAAAGTAATCTAAAAATTTATTTTAATAAATTGTAAATTTTTTTGACTCTTTTCGCCTTTTATGAATATAGATTTTTATTAAAATACTTCAATTGTTTCAAAGTTATCTTCATTTGGAAAACTCAACAAATTATTAAAGTTTGAATGTATGCATATATCCTTTAAAATTATCATATATTTATTGGTATATTCAAAATAGATTTTTATCTAAGTAGAGAGATATCATAGAATACTATATACATATCTTGAAGACATTATGCGAATTCCAATGCGAAGTTTATTAAATTTCAATAATTAAATACCTACATAGCACTAAAGCATATAATTCAAACCAAATTTAAATAACACAATTTTGAGCTGTTGGAATTTTAAACAACAAAATAAAAATAAATTTACAAACTCATTAAAGATAAATAAAATTAAATTTCATTAAGAATATGGCAAAATTATTTGAAAATATAGTTTCCTTGAATTAATTAATGTTAATTATAAACTTTTGATTAAATCATAAATATAACTTGAGCTGAATGTTATAGTTCAAAATCAAATGAAGGAGTTGGATATAAATTTTATGGAAAAATTATTTGAATTAAAATATAATTAACCTGATCATTAAAGAAGCGATAATTCAACCCAAAATTTTCATAATTAATTCACTGGAGGTTGTTGAGGTGGTGCAGGTGCGGGAGGATTATTGGCCGCGAGGGGTTGATTACGACGGTTCTGCCTCAAGTAGATGAGATAGCCAATAAAGGCACATAATGAAAGGATGACGATTTGTTCAAATGATATAGTAATCATGATTTCATGTTCTGTGTTTGTATCATCATCATTATCGCGATCGGGCTGGTTCCATTGCTGCCAAATGTTGTCCTTCTTGGACGACTCGCCATTAATCTGATCCTGGTCGCTTGAGTCCTTGCCGTTCTGGTTGTTGACTGGCACGTTGGGCTGGGTAGGGTTCATAAATGAGCTAACTCCCTTAGAATCGACGCCATGGAACAAGTAATTATAGAAAAATTTAAAGTTAAGTTGAATCAAAGATAGTGTAACTGGAAATGACGCACTGGGGTTGTAGTGGTATGCCAAATCATAGAATCTTTTGGCAAGATAAAAGTCTTTGGATGTGCCAATACCGTTTTCGTGCATCCACCCAAGGTTCCAGTAGCCCATGGAGCTTTGGTGCGTTTGGGCAGCATGTGAATAGCATTGAAATGCCTTAGCGGGATTCTTTTCGGTACCTTTGCCTTCATAATGATAGTCGCCCATCTTTAGCATACTTGAAGGAACATCATGATTGGAAGATCTAGTCCAATAAAGCAAGGCCAACCACCACTTCTTTTCACCCAAAAAGAGTGAGCTGATAGGATAATTATTATCGATCAACCATGCAACATTAGATTGGGCTATTTCAAGACCCATCTCAGCTTGTTCCAAGTAGTAAATCAGGGCATTTTCATAATCTTCAGCTTTAAAAAGCTTTAGACCATCGCGGTGAGGAGAGTAGGACCAGTCCATGCCATCTACAACAATTGAATAGTATTTAATTGCACTGGAACACATCCTGGGATGTGTTTCAATGGATTGAGCCAGTCGATAAGCTCCTTCTAAATTACCAAGAGCATAGGCTGATAAAAACATTGAGGAAGAGTACTTGGGATTAAGATCCAAGTAATGAAGTCCCAAACGAATCATAGCTAACGGATATTTATTATCTAGTCCTTTTTTCAAATACGTCAATCCCAAATCATTGTAATTCGCTTTAGATTCTGGTTTGACACTACCCTCCATCAGCATGATACCGTACCACGTTTGACTGAGTCCATCGTTGAATTTAGAACCCTTCAAAAAGTATTGAGCGGCAGTTGAGTTGGATTGATCTACATATTCACCTCTTAAGTGCATGCGACCCAAAAGACCACACGCTTGGCCAAAGTATTTGGATTTGGTTTCGCCTAAAGTCTTAGGATCGTTATGTTCAGAGTATTTTTGGTAAATTTTGGATAAATAAGCGTGAGCTTGTGCGTGATTCCTGGCAATATGGGAATTTCCATGGTAAAGGGACACCGCAAGCTGTATCATCGCAGAATCGTCTCCCTTGTTGGCCTTGTGGCGATAGTACTCGATCACATTGGCGATCTTCGACTCGGTTTGGTGGATTTCGTCCCCCTTGGGATCGATATTAACACCATAAGCACCTCCGTGATGATCCCAAAGTCGGACTGGAGAGGGTGGTAAAAATCGGCCGCCAATGGGACCTGTGTAAAATTCCTTCATCGCTTCATCCGCCAAAGATTTGTAAAGGTAAAGTGCGCTTGCACAATGTTCAGGAACACCGATACCGTGAGCATAACGATAAGCAAGTGCCTGTTTGGCACCACGATGGCCGAATCTAGCAGCAAAAGATTGATGTAGAATAGCTTTGGAAGTGTCGATGGGGATTCCACCCAAACCTGTCGTATGCAGAATACCCAAATAATGATGCGCGGTGATGTTACCATGCACATCGGCCAACTGCTTGAAATACATGAACGCCTTGGGAATATCACGATGCTGTCCATAATGAGAATACAAATACATGTTTGCAAGTGTGTACAGCGCATCGGGATGGTCGTCCTTGGCAGCCTCTTCGAGCAACGAGGTAGCCTTGCTCAAGGTCGGGGACTTAGGTTTCAGACTCGATTTTTGATTTTCGTCATTCTTATCTTTTCTATCGGTGATAAAGTATAAATAATCTAAATATTTTGATATTATAGAGGGAGAAGAAGCTTTTTTAGTGGATTCAGCATCCAAAAGAGAACGAGGAACGTGATAATCTTTAAGTAATTTTGTAGCTTCGTCATAATTTTCTAAATTATTTCAAAATTAATTGATTTAATTTAAATAATTTGAATTTTTTAATTACTTATTGATCTTTCACTTGGTTCAAATTTTGGTATAGAATTAGAATTTAAAGACTCAATATCCTAATTCAACGCTTTAATCCAATGTATATCAACTTAAAATCATTTCAAAAAATACCTTGTCCAAATATTGACTATTATCATTAGGAATCAATTGTGACCTAATCAATCCCAATTCTGAACCAAATATTAAAAATAACAGCGGTTTCAACATTATATTTAATATTTGCTGAAATATATCCTACACACTATATTCTCGAAATTATTTAATTACTTTTGATATTAATTGATATATAAATAGATTTAAATTATTATTTAATATTGAATGTATATAAAGATGAATCAGTTGTGACAGTTTATGATAATTCAAAATAATTAATGACCAGTTATTATGGGATTATTGTGACCAGTTAAAATTTTCAACGTCATTTACAAATTTAATTAAAGACTATTATTTAATAAAATTAGTAAGCAATGATTTTTTTTGAAAAATATTAAATTTTAAAAATGCAAGATTAATTCAAATTGTGTGTAGCTATATATTTAGTAGTTTAGATATATTCTATAAAAGGCTAAAGTAATTTATATTTTATGATCTAAATATTACAAATTTTTTATAAATTGCTTAGATATCATTCTAAAAATATCACTTTTATCATATATTCAGAGAGGAATTAAAGAAAAATCTATATTTAGTCAAATATCCAATTTATGAGATATATATTTAGCATCAAATTAATTTTTGATATTTTTAAATACACTTATAAATCAATAATAATGCATTTTATTTTAAAATACACACTCTATATGATCAAAATATTATAATTAAAATAACGCAAAAAAGCATAAGTTGTACAAAAATTATTTATTCGATTATCATAGAAGCTTAGTCTATGTATTACCTGAATATTTTTTATTATAAAATCAATCAAGGTAATGAAATATGCATATTATTTTTATTTTTATTATAATTTAACAAAAGTATATTAAATTTGAAAAAAAAATATTAATAAATTTTTTAATATGATTATTTTAAAATTAATTTTTCAATTTAAAAAAAAGATATTAAATATTTCAAAATAATTAAAATAAAATTACTTAAATAATATTAAAATTTGATTAAATATTAATTATTTATAAATTATATCAATAAAATTAATAAACTTAATAAAATTCCATATAAATAAATATTCCAATGTAGTGATATATCCGAATTAAATGTCAAATACTCGAACCCAGGTACGAACGGTACCATTGAGATCGCATCCCCCTTTGTGATGGATGGCGTGGGCCAGATGTACACTTGCGATTCACTTGAACTCGTTGTCTCGGTTGGGACGGTGTTAGTTTCAGTTGTAGTGGCTATACTGATTTGGTCTGTGTTGGATTCTGTGTAAGTTGGCGAAAATGAAATTGTGTCGATTGTTGATAATTGAGTCATTTCTGCGGATGGTATATTGGATGTGGCTTGCGATTGTTGATTTACTTCGGTTTGAATAACATGAGTGGCTGTAGGAGTAACTGAAGATTGTTGAGAATTAATGTGTGAAGTTGGCACAGATATATGTGTGACAATACTGTTAGGATTATAAGTTGGGGGAACATAATTCCAAGAGGGAGACGGTCCCGCCCCAGTCCTCACTGTATGCCCTACCAGAGGGCCATACTTTGAGACAATATTTTGATTAATCCAGCTATTTAACTGATTCTGACAATCCCTCCAATAATAAATATTAAATCTTTCCCTTTCGTAGCAGTCCATGAGAAATCGATTCATAAAATGATTCCAATGCTGCGATCTATAATTCTGAGCAACTAAAAATCCTATTACAAACACTAACCAATTCCAGTTTATATTGATCATTCATAAAGCCTTATTATTTATATCAATTTCAATGTATTAAAGAACGTCACGTTTTATTTAGCATTCCATTCCTTTAACATTTTACAATGACCTTAGCTATGTATTTATACTAGGGAGATTTTAATATTATTGCTTTATGATATAAGTGAATCCTTTCGTTTTTATTGATTAATTTAAATAGTTTCATAATGCCTTGAATTGAAATTGGATATTTGATTTAAAGAAATTAAATTTTCATTTTACAATAAAACTTTTTTAAATTTCCTAATATAATATTTAAAAAGATCATAATTTGAATTAATAGTTTGAAATAATAATCATAATATCATATTTTAATGTAATTCAGACCTTGAAAAATTAATTAAGTTTATTCTTAAAAATATTAAATAATGTATTTATTTTATATGCATTCTAAAATCATATTTTATATCTGCATTACCAATCAAATTTACCATAGTAATCTCAATCATGTTTGAAACCAAGAGCAAAGAATAAAATTGATTCAAGTATGTTAAAATTTAAAATTGGAATATAATTACGAAATGGATTAAATTCAAAGAATTTTATATGATGTTTTTTTAATCTTAGTTAAAAATTAATTTGCTTTCAATATTATATAATATAGGTGATAGTAAATTGTTAAATGTTATTCACATAGTATAATAAATATTGATATTTTTGAATAAAGTATACCTTCTATTTATTAACAATAAATCTAACACTGGAAATAGTACTGGTTTTTTCAATTATTTATAATCATCATTTACACAATTGCTTTCAACAGATATCTTTCACTAATGAGTACGCACATTCTCCGGCATAAGTGATTGTGTGAGGTTTTCAGACACAAAGTTGCAAAAGATTGTGGACCAGGAGAGTATGATAGTATTTCCATAAGTTTATTAATAAATGTGATAATCAAATGATTCTCCATCCTTTAATTATAACAAAACAAACCAGATTTTATAATAGACTAAATTTTGTTGAATATATAACTAATAATTTAAAATCAAAATGTGATTGTAAGTTGGTGTAATTAAACTAATGATAGATATTTTTTGATATAGTTTGCCGAATGTATGATGTTATCATTTGAAAATTATATGATTAAGTAAAGGATTTGTGCCAATTGAGATGATGTAGTTACCTGATTGATTATAGTGCACAGCAAAGGTGTTGGGCATATCATAGATTGAATCAGGACGGCATTATTTCAATAAACTATGGTTATCTTATTTGTAATGTCTAATAACAAATAATTGCCTCCAAGAATCAATATAGATATTATCTAATATATTAACATGATCAATTCATTTATTGAATCGCTAAGTTTATAGTGCCTGAATGTAACTTTATATTAGTGATTCTAAAAAAGATATTCCCATATATGAGTCAATTTCTGAATTCAATTTAATAAAATATATTTTAATTCATTGTGGAAAATTAATTATAATTATTATTTAATAATATTATATTTTATATAAAAATAAATATTCTAATTTTAAATTGTATTATATTAAATCGTATAATTACAAATTAAATATAAAAACAAAAAAGTCAAAAATTAACCTTATATGATAATTTGGTCACTTTAAAAAAATATATATCAAATAGAATTACCCATATTGAATGCTGTAAAAATATCATATTTCCAGATTATTAGTTATATCTTGTTTATATTAACTTATTTCCTTGCTAAAAAGTTAATAATCATACAAATATATATCTTGAGTTTAGGTTCAATTGAAATCATTGATTGTCATGAATGATCTGGTAAAAAATACCATTTTATTTGTCATTTAAATAATAAATTAATGTATATTACCATTATTATTTCTGTCAATCGTATTGAATTTAATTCTTTCATTAATACTATCTTAATAACTAATAATTACATTATAATAACGCTTAATGGCTTAATGACAAGAGTTACAAACTAGACTTCATTTAACTAATTAACAATTTCAATATTAAATCTTTAAAATTAAAATATGAATACTTAAAAATTTAATTTCTAATTTCAAACTTAATACTAAAACTTTATATTGCAATATTGGAATCCAAGTCAATATACAAAAAATTTGATACTACTGAAAAATATCTAAAAATATAAGATCAAATTGATTTAGAGATATAAAAATGAAATTGCATTATTAAACTATATATTATTTGTACAATTAATTTCATAAATACTCTTAATTTTTTATATTAATAATTCAAACTTGTAAGTATTTAATTGATTTGAGACTATTGGGTAAATGATGTAATCCAAAGAATGTTTAGTAAATGAAATAAAATATATATCATTTTTTAAGATTATAGTTAATCTATCATTTTTTGAATATGTCAGATCTTTCAATTGTATATATTGGAAGAATGAAATAATATGAATTTTTCAAATTATCAATAAAGGTAAATGATATAGTGTATTTTGTGGATTTTAATTGAGATCAATAAAATGATTAAAGGTTTAATTTCAAAAAATGTTAGATTGTTAGAAATTTATAATTGTTTATACATACATATACTTGAGTCAAATATCGTAATCCATTAAATTATGAAATAAATATTAATGAACTTACTCATCAGTTACACATCCAAGGTTGGCAGGTTGGACATTTTTGATATATTTGTACAAAGTACCTCTAGAAGCCTTCAAAGGAGGGGGCGTCCATTGCTTTCTCCTGATTTCGAGCTCTTCGTCAGTGACATCAAATTGAATTTGCCTTGTTTCGGCATCGATGGTAACTCTGTCACCTGTCTTAATTAATGCAATATTGCCACCAACTTGAGCTTCTGGAGCAATGTGTCCAATGATAAATCCATGACTACCTCCTGAGAATCTTCCATCTGTAAGCATAGCAACCTTGTCACCAAGTCCAGCACCCATAATGGCACTAGTGGGAGTTAACATCTCAGGCATACCTGGACCACCCTTGGGACCTTCATAACGGATAACAATGACATCTCCCGCATGAATTTCTCCATCTTCAAGGGCTTTAAGCATTAACTCTTCACTGTCAAATACATTAGCGCGACCTTCAAAGCGCAAGCCTTCCTTGCCAGTGATTTTAGCGACGGCACCATCGGGAGCGAGGTTACCATAAAGAATTTGAAGATGGCCAGTAGCCTTGATAGGATTGGAAACGGGTCTAATGATCTGCTGACCTTCCTTCAAACCAGGTAAATCTCTAAGATTTTCTTCAATAGTGCGACCAGTTACAGTCATGCAGTGGGGATGAATCCAGCCTTGTTCCATCAAGAATTTAAGAACTGCTGGAGTGCCTCCAATATCGTGCAGGTTTTCCATTACATATTTACCACTTGGTTTAAGGTCAGCCAATAAAGGAATTCTGTCGGATGTCCTTTGGAAATCGTCATAAGTAAGTTCGACACCAACAGCTCTGGCCATAGCGATTAAATGAAGCACAGCATTGGTAGAGCCTCCCAAAGCAGTGACAACAACCAAAGCGTTTTCGAAAGCTTCACGAGTCATAATTTTCTTGGGCGTAAGGTCAAGTTCCAATAATTTTTTGATAGCCTCGCCAGCTCTTTCACATTCTTTCATCTTCTCTTCACTAGTAGCAGGTGCTGAAGATGAATATGGAAGAGACATGCCCATTGCTTCAATTGCAGATGCCATGGTATTAGCAGTGTACATACCACCACAAGCACCAGCGCCTGGGCAAGCATGACGAATAACAGAAGCTCTTTCTTCTTCTGAGATTTTACCTGTAATATACTCACCATAGCATTGGAAAGCTGAGATAATATCTAAGGGTTGATTGGGACGGAGGTCAGATTTACCTGGCTGAATAGTGCCCCCATATACCATGATACTAGGTCTGTTCACACGAGCCATAGCAATCAAACAACCAGGCATATTTTTATCGCATCCAGGGATACTGATATTAGCATCGTAGTATTGACCACTCATAACCTGATAATCAAATTGAAATATAATATTAATTAAATAAACCTTACTTTAGTATTTTATCAGACTTACAGTTTCGATACTATCAGCAATGATATCTCTCGATTGCAAGGAATAAGACATGCCATCAGTACCATTAGTCATACCATCACTTACGCCAATAGTATTAAAGCGATAACCGACCAATCCAGCCTTTTGTACTCCCTTTTTCACACCCTCTGACAGAATATTTAAGTGCATATTACAGGGATTGCCCTCATACCAACTAGATAACATAAGAAAATTGAACTATAATAGTATTTGATATATCACTTACACACTGGCAATACCCACTTGAGCTTTTTTCATATCTTCAGGCTGTAAACCGGTAGCATACACTAATTCCAATTAATTCCTATTATAAAATGACAAAATAGAAACACTTACACATAGCTTGAGCAGCGCCTCTGGATTTAGGTTCAGTCAACTGAGAACTGAACTTATTCAATTTGATCTCGCCCTCTTTGCCCTCACTAGGCTTAGTATTCACTTGGTTCGCTTGAGTAGCATTCATATTGAGTGATGATTTAGAACTTATAAAACTTCTCTCTAAATATAATCGTTTATGGTTTATTCATAATGTAAAACTGTGTAAATTACTTACGATAAATAAATATTTTACTTCTGTAAAAAGGATATGCTCTGAGTTTAGTAAAGTTAAGATATTTAAGATTGAAAGATAGAGATTGAATTAAATTGAAATAAATATTAAAATATATTAGTAAAACCCAGTGATGTCAGGCATTGGATCTAATTTATTTGACAACTCATATTTTTAAGGGTTTCATAAAGTTGTGATTACTATATTGAGATGATTAGATATGAGATTTACTATGTCATACTTTTTGTTATGGATTTTTAGCTTGAAATTTCCTTTTAATGGTCTTAAATTATAATCATATAATTAAAATTTCATCAATCTGATTAAACTAGATTTTAATCTATAATTGTTATTTTTTTTATTAATCCCAAAGGATTTTAATATTTAATATTTTAATAAAATATAATTTATAGACGACTAAATTAAAATATTTAAAATTGATAGGAATATATCTTATAATTATATCTTTTATAATATAATATACAATGAATTAATTTTAAAATATAATAATATTCATATAATGAAAAACTCTGATCATAAACATTAATTGAATAAATTTTATACATATCTAAATATGGCAGATCAACACCGCATCAAATTTAGATTTCATCCACTAATATCATTTTGAACTCCGAGTATATGGAAAACTTATTCTGCCTTAATTACCATACAAACGTTATCAACATTATTTTTTTTAAAATATTTTATTACATTTATAAAGTATCATATACTTTCCTCAGTTAAATATTTTAAAAATACTGAATTAATTTATAAATATTTATAAATATTGATTAATATTTTAATTTTAAAAAATTGTAAATTTAGTAAAATTTGTATAAATTTTTTTTGTGATAAGGTTATCAGGTTATAACAATGGTCAACAGATCTATGACTAATCAGGTATCACTGATGATCTCATTATTTAAAATTGTTCATAATATAAATATCTATCGATTAATTTAATTATTATTCAGTGTTTAAATATTTAATATTGTCATTGAAATAAATAAATTGATTTGTTTTAAATATAATCCAATCGAATAGTATTAAAAATTCAAAAATATATTTAATAATACGCTTTAGAAGAATTAACAAAATTGAATGTTATTATTTTCTGTGACTTGTATTTGTTACAAGACAGATATTGGATAATTTTATATAGTTTGTTTTGAAATCGATGCTAAGTTGAATCATTAGTTGTATTATCTAGTCATTAATATATATATTCCTTTAAACAAAAAGTACCAAGATATAATATCATTCAAAAATACCACTACAAGCACCCTACCAATAATTTATCCTAATCAACAATCCCAAGCAATATCAAGCTGAAACAAATGAATACAATTGAGTTGCAAGTCCAGTCCCAATTAAGCCAAAATCCATTTGAAATAATTTACCAAGGTTAAAATTCAAAAAATATTGATCAACTTAATTGATTCTTTTAAAGATTAATGACTTTCAAAAAATAACGATAAGAAAAATTTTCCTAATCACTAATACTGTATAAATAATATTGAAAGTATTTAATGTTGAAATAGTTTGTAAATTTTTGTTGTGAAATAAAATTGGAAAGAGGATTGTTGAATAATAAAAATATTAAAAAAATTATGATACCAAGGATAATTACATTAATAAGCTTGAATTGGCTAAAATATGCGGATTGTAATACGGTAATGCCTATAGTGCGACCGAGTGCACTCTTGAGCAAAGACACTTTGGTAGCCGTTACAAATTCTTCTTTACCAAACGGTCCAGATCCCATAGTGTTCTTCCGTATTAACAATCAGACGAACAGTGGTGGGATGGCGATGGGGGATCATCTGTCAATTAGCAACCATCAAATGCAACCATACACCCAACCAGTACTATTAGATTATGTTGATGGTCAAAATCACGGCTTCATAATAAAAGGTCTGGGGCTGGAATCACAGTCCCTGTACAAGTACAATAACTGGATTGGCGAAATTGATTTCAATAATTGGAATTACGACCCTAATCCCTCCAAAATCATTCCCGCTCCTAACAATTTCCCGCAAAGTGGATTTTCGGCTACCGTGATACCAAAGAAACCCATCCAAGGTCAGGATTCTGTTATTTATATATTTGGGGGTTGGGTCAAGGATGGATCGGAGTTTGCACTGTCTAATGCTTTGATCAGTTATAACATTGCTAAAAGGGAGTGGAAGGATTTGAGTGATACTTTGAAATATGTTGAAATTCCGAAGTTGGCATATCATACTGCTATTGCTGTGGATAACAGGTATGTTGTGATTCTGGGCGGTATGTCGTCTCAAGAATCTGGAGATAATGGAACGTATCAGCCACTATCAAAGTTATTGATTTTTGATACAAAAGATATGAAATGGCAGTTGCCGAACCCTAAAAATCAGTCATGGTGTGCTCACAGGCCAATTGTGGGGCATAGTGCAGTGGAATTTAAAGGAAAAGTAGTAGTATATGGTGGCATCGATAGTACCAATTCCTATTCACTACCATATCCTGAACTTTGTATACTTGATCCAGTGAGTTGGGAATGGAAGGATGAATACGTATTGGACTCAGCGGGTAATCAATTTACAATAGGGGTTGCATGGCATGCTGCCATTGTAGCAAATAATAATATGATAGTATTATATGGTAAATTAAACTGATATATGGTTGCTATATAAAAGAGATATTAATTAAACTAATTAAACTAATTAGGGTCCAGTCAAAACCCGAGTAGTCCCATTATGACAATCGATCTGAACTCACACCAAATCACTGAAGCAATTGTGTTCAAGGGCTCTTTCAATCTGAATGAATCGACCGACTCCAAGCCCAATATGGGCCTTATAGCGGGAACTTGGACTATTGCAGGCATTTTGGTATGTCTATTCAGTATCGGATTTTATCACTATATCATTAAACCAAAACGCTGGCGAAGGCTCTCAGCATCATCCCACTATCCCCAAGCTCCCAAGCGAGGAATATTTGGATCATTTTACAAGGACCCTCAAGGCCCTAACACCCAAACACTACCTATTGAAACTGCGATATGGTCCGACAATCTCCGCACGGTTCACTCCGTGATCACATCCAAACAATATAATAACCAAATTATCAATAATAACGATCAACTGCATCATCACACTAACCTCAGCCAATTCTTCCTGGAGGACAATGCAATTAACCAAGATCTGCTACAGCACGACGAGCCAAAATTCATTGATATGGAGACGCAATTACACTCACACAACCATGCCAAAGAGAGCGAACTAGAACCCGGCAGTCAAATTATTAGCGATCGTACCTTTGTAAATAATGACAATCGGGAATATCCCGACAAATTACTTATTGAAACAGAGGCTCAAGATACTTTGATCAATTAATTATTTATTCAAATAAAATAGATTGCATTCAAAAATGACCAGCTAAAAATATCATTTTATTCAATAGTTTTAATAATACAAACAAATGGAAATGGAAAAAATCAGGAATATAACTCGAAGAAAATGAGTCAATAGCATTGGGATTAGTGAGATCTGAAGCCGAAAAATCTACTGTAATTAGCCTGTAATTCTTTCATATTATTGGTGGCTGAATTACTCTTGGTCTCAGGTAATATCTTGTAAATGATATAGATGCATCCTATGAGCATGACACCAAACAGGATGAATACATTGCCAGAGTAGGTGTCGTTAGCGCCGCCCAGAAATGTCTGGAGGGGTAAGAAGATGAGGCCAACAATAAAGTTGAAAAACAAATTGGTGGGGAGCGCTAGTGTGGACGCGGACGAGACTGAGGGCGTGTCGAACATTTCGGGTAGGAGGATGAATGGGAGGGGACCCAAGCCCAATGCGAAGGTACCTGTGGACCCAAAAATGGTGATGGCGCTAAGGTAGGGGTACTCAGCATTGCTGGCAATTCCAAATAAGAGATTGAATACAGCCATGGAGACTCCAGATGCGAGTAAGAGAGTTCTTCTGCCCAGTTTGTCTACTAGTGGAGCACTCGCTAATGCAACGACCAGTTGAACAATATTAATTAACATAGTAACGTATTTGGAAGTTGAGGGGAATGCAGGACTTAAAATATCCGTGGAATAGTACATGATCGCATTAATTCCTGAAACTTGCTGAGTGAAGTGAATAAACATAATCATAACCAAGCTGGGGAAATGAT
This sequence comes from Conidiobolus incongruus B7586, assembly GCA_000697335.1. Taxonomy (NCBI): domain Eukaryota; kingdom Fungi; phylum Entomophthoromycota; class Entomophthoromycetes; order Entomophthorales; family Conidiobolaceae; genus Conidiobolus; species Conidiobolus incongruus. Next base: position 18,558 of record JNEM01008905.1, read on the forward strand.
ATGACGACTTCAACAACTCCTTGACCGATAATGACTGCTCCGTAGTAATAGTGTTTTGAGGAGTCTCTAAACTTTGGTAACCCTCAGGTGAAATGCTAATATTCTGCAGATCACTCAACTCCTCCTCGACATTCACAGTTGCTCTCAAGTACTGAAGTGCTTTTTCAGCTTCAATATACCCGTTGGGTTTGGATAATAAGTAAACGGGAGATTCCGGCGCCTTGGAAAAAAATATTAATTGGGAAATGGACAAGACAATATTCACCATAAAGATATACCGCCAATGATCCATATTGGTTAGTAGGATACCAAACACCTGCGCTAAAATGATACCGGTGACGATACCTATTTGGTTGAGCATACCAATAGTACCCTTCAAATTCTGGGGTGAAATTTCATTCAGGTACACTGGAACTACCACGAGACCAACACCAGCTGCCAGTCCCACCAAAAGTCTTCCTGTGAACATAGCGCGAGCGTTGGACGCTAACGCAATTGCCAGAGAACCCGACAATAGTAGTACATTGTTCCAGAATAGGGCGCCTTTACGTCCTAGTTTTTCCATAGCTTGAGCTCCTAGAATGGAGCCTACAACCCCACCCAAAGGAAATATGGAAGTCACCAAAGAAAATTCGAATTGGGACAGTTTGAAACATGGTGGTAAAAATTCTAACACTGTTGGGACCTCCTTGGTGGGACAGTTCAATAAGATTGATGACGGAGTATTCAACTCACCAGTGTGGTAACCAAATTGGAGAGAAGTGAGTGCTGCAACCACCGCTGAGACTATGAGAGGGATAGTAAATTGGAATTTGCTGCTGTCGCTACTCTGGTTAATGTTATCGAATTGTCTGTTAAAAGACACGTAACCGTTAAAATCTGGATTTTCTGACATGTATTTGTTTTAAAAAATAACTGAATACATTGATTGTGATATTAATTTAATTTAAATAGATTAATTATGGGTCTATTCATTATGGATTGATGAATGACTGCTAATTTCCTGAAAATGATAATGTGATCACCTTTTATTAGATTAAAATGGGTTAATTATTGAGATCAGTTCATTTTGGCTCATACATCGAAACCCTTCATAGATTGCCCAACAAGCAAAAATATTTTTTCAAAATTATATATAATTATTTTATTAAATATATGTTCATTGATATTCTAAATATTATGGTATTGCCTTTAAATTTTGGATAAATTTGAGGATATCTGAATTGTTCAAGATTAATGACAGTTGAATTAAAAATTATCTATAATAAAAATGACAATATTGCTAAATTTCAACTAAGGGAAGCGTTGTTTGTAAAGTTGAATAGATTTGAAAATATATCATAAAATGGGATGGCATCCTTCATCATATTTTTTTTGATTCTAGTAATTGAATTATTCTATCAATTATAAATGATAAAACTCTGCTATATTATAAAACTTGACCATGAAATTTTATTGAAACTGCTTGATTTAAATAAAAACTAAATATTGGAACCAATTAGAATTATAATGAGAATACAACATAAATTATAATTATCAATTTTAATAAAGATATTTTTTTAATATTGAAAAATTAAAAGAAATAAATCTTAATATTAAGGTATAATATACATATTAATTTGGTTAAAATATTTCATTTATTATGATTATTGTACTAATAAAATTAGAATAGTTTGGAAATTATATCAATATTAATATTAAAATAAAATTATACATTCCCTCTAATTATAATCATTATTTTATTATCAATCATATAATCTATAATCTAAGAAAATTTACTGAATTATACGATAAATAAATTATCACCAAATATTATTTTCAAAATTTTATTCAATGAAAAGAATCATAGATATACGATGTTTAATTAGAATCGATTTTATTAATTTGATTAAATTTGAAAACTTATGAGATTTCAATGTTATACAATTCATTTAAGTTACAAATTTTTCATATTAAAAAAATACTTATAAATTTTTCAACCAATGAATTGGTTGAAATATAAATTTAATTTTTTTTTAGATTTTAAACTATTTAATAAAATAATTTGATTTTGTTGTATTTTTAAACATATTTGAATATGATCATCAGGTTAAACTAATGAAATCAAATTTATAACCCATAAAAATTTTACCTTTTAAAATTCATTTAAATGGTAATAACAGTCATAAACCGAAAAATCACTCAAAAAATTTCAAATCCTAAAAATTCATTTTGATTTAATATTAATTCAATATTTATACTAAAACAAGACAGAAAAATACTTTATTGTGGATTAATTATTATTAAATAATTTATTTTTATTTAATTGAATATTTTTATCATTTTAAATTTTTAATTAAATCTTATACAAATTGTATTAATAAATATTGAAAATGGATGACGACCAACGAGATAGAGATCCCGAAGTAACTTAATAGCACATTTCAAAGCACCTCTAAACTAATCCCCTCTTAGATAGCTTCTGTTTACAACCAACTGGTTATTGAGAACAAAGTGAAGTTAGGCATTCAAAATATGTTACAAGCTCACGATACATTTAAGAAGGGGGATGTGACGAACAAGCAGAAGATGGAGCAAGAGCTGATAACGAGTAACAACAAGTTGGCAGCGTTGACGAAAGAGTTGGAAATAAGGCAAAAGATGCAGAGTTCCAAAAAAAGTAAATTTTAAATTTCGTAATTATTATTCAACATTAATTGGGTTAGGTCGTCCCGCCAGTTTATCTTTTGGATCTCAGCCCGATTTAAGTGAATTTAAAAATAAAGGTAAACATCATCAATTCATATTGTGGAATTATCAATATTCAATAAGTGTTAGATTTAGAGACAAATATCCACTACATCATAGACAACCTTAGTAAGAGAGGTGGGGACAGTAACATTAAAATTCTATTTCTCAAGAAGGTGAACTACTGGTTGGAAACTACAAATCCCGAATTACAACATCACCAGTTGCAACTATTCACATGGTAATATATGTATTGTTATCATATAATTGGTATTAATTATACCCAAAGCCTTAGAAATTTGCTCTTCGAATCCTCCAAAGATCTCAGATGTTTAGCTCTCAAAACCTTTTTTCAATTATTACTGGATGAAGGTTCTATTCAAGATTTTTTTGATTTGAGAGTGGATTTCTTTTTAATAAGGTATTCTTCAAAATTCGATCAATCTACAGTACCATTAATACTCTTCAGATTTTTAACTACTTCTATTCAATGGGAGCCCGAAAGAGAACAGAGTATTAAAATTATTAGAAAAATTTCGTCATTTGCCAAATCCAATGGAAAATCGTTTCGAGGTTTGGTGAGTGTTTTAATCGCTATAGCGGATCAGCCAGATGATAAGTTTAGGATTAGTGCAATTGAATTGTTGTGTGAATTGAGTAATTTCAACCATATCAATTAGGAAATATTAAAATTAATTGATTATATTTAGTCGTTTGGAACCCCCAACTCGTAGTACAAACTGGAGGTATTCGTATCATATTAAATTCATTGTTCGATATACCTCTAGAATTATCGAGATCTATTTTACAAATTCTACTCGTGTTATTAGATTGTCCTAGTAGTCGCAAATACATTCAACCAGGTTACGATTTTGAAGTAAATCGAATGATATTTACTATAGTATGATTATTAATATATTGATATAGACCATTTTATCAGTATTTTTTGAAACCGATACCAAAACTGAAGTATTTGAAGATCGATTAAAAACAGCTGCCACGTTGACGAAAGATTTGCTAAGATCTTGGAATGGTAAAAGATAATATACATAAAATAATTCAATGAAAATTAATTTTTTATAATAGGTATTATGTATCTATGTCTTAATAATCGTCAAGGCTTCAAATATTTAATCCAATCTTTTCACACCAATTCTCAAACTATCTTGGTAAATATTACCATATAGTTAACTTAATGTTTAATTAATTTTAATTTAGAAAACTTTATTAAACATATTTTTCGAAATTTTCGATTTAACATTGCCTGATTGGCATTTAGATGAAAATTCAACTCCTGGTAAATTTTTAGTAATTTTATTTATTGAATTTGTTAATAATTTATAGAATATGAATCTAACAAATTAAACATTGACAAGAATACGAAATTGAGTTTAGTGGACCAGTACCATTCCATTTTGTTGCAATTATTGTTCGATGCAGGGATATTTGAAGTAAATTCACAATATTTCTATTTATTACAATAATCGACTAATTTCAACTCATTTATTAGAAACTAATCCATCTTCTCAAATCACAATCCTCCGAAATTAAATTTTATACCATTATATTACTTGCCGAGCTCCTCAAACTTTCGAATCATTTTCATTTCGATGAATTGATAATACCCATTCAAGTAATTTAATATTATTTTAGCTGATTATAAATTGATTAATCTTTGAGATAGTCGTTGCCGTCCCTTTTGGAATTGAGTCTCAATTTTCGAGATAAATTACTAAGGCACGAAGCCACTTCTGCTCTTACAAAAATCGACGAAGCTAATATGAATTTTTTGAGGAGTGTAAATTCAGAATTGTATTATCCTTCCCTTGGGTAATTTTTATTTTATTGTATTATAACTTTTGCTAATTGTCAATTAGCACAATGACTATTACCCCACATGGTCAAAAGTATATTGCGGGTATTAAGAGACAAGTGGGAGGTCAAATTGATGAGAATCACTTTAGAGCGATGCTAACTGAAACTCAAGTAATTCCATTTATCTATTTACATCAATACATTATACATTTATTCACAATTGGCTAGGTTCTGATTGATAGAGATTTCTACAAATGGAATTTTGATATTATTTTGGAACTCTTGCAAGGTCCTCTATTAAATAGTAAACGCTTGGACGAAGCTATCAAAAATACCAAATTTATTAAACGTCTCCTTCAGTTCTTTTCCCCATCGTCTAAAATGTTTTCGGAGATAAAGAATTTAAAGGTAATCTTAATAAAAAGAGATAGTTGGATTAAGAACTGATACTGTGAATTTTAGTATAATCACAAGTACGTCCAAGTCGGATGCGAATTAATGTACACTCTATTAGCAAATCCTGAAGGTGTAAAATATTTGATGGAGAATGAATTTTTAGCTCAACTTAGGGATGCTTTGAACGAATTGGATCCAGTAATTCTTACCTATATATCGTAATTCATATATTAATTTTAATTAGATTCACGGTTCCGGCACTTCCGAACCCTTATTCTCATCGGATAAAATGAAATATACGCTGACCTCCAGTTATTTTATATTACTGGGTGCTTTGAGTAAATATAAAACAGGGATCAGGTCCATTGTATTATTTTTATAATGAATATCAATTAATTTATTTTTTTTTGGTATATAGAGTATTAGAAAAATTTCGCATTTTTGACGCTTTTTACCATTTGAGCGAAGGCAAGAGTAGAGACGATTTAACTAAAGCGATAATTACTAGCTTAGATTATAGAACGTAAATTATAGTGAATTTAATTTATTTTGAATTAATAGATTAATGGAGTTTAGGGAGGGTCATCCTCACTGTATTTTATCAAAAATTTTAACCTCTGCATACAAAGTAACTCATTATGAAAATCTATTAAAATATAATATTAATTAAGTTTTTTTAGCATATGCGACTATTCGCTACCAACTATCTTCGAGTTTTATTGAGGTCTAACGTCAAAGGTTTCAATGAATGGGGTATTCGACTTTTAATCACCCAAGTAATTATTTTATAGATTATTATCTCACAACTCTAACATTCTATAGTTGTACGATCCCTCCATAGAAGTATGTGAAATGGCAGTATTAGTATTAGATGAAGCATGTATTAACGAAGAGAACTTGAATACTTTGGTGAATTTGAAACCCAAGATGAGTCATTTGGATTTTGCAGCTGATACTTTATTGTTAAGGTATTTCATTGGTGAACTTTACGACATTGATTTTAACAATTATTGGTACTAGATATTTGTCAACATCAGAAGGTTTGAATTATTTGTTAGATTTAGATTATGTGGATAAGCAGATGGATTTGTGGTTTCAAGTAAATTTTATTCACTTTATTATATTTTATTTGATAATTAATGAATCGTTTTAGGACCGTAATCAACATTATGTCACCCGTATCGAATTAAGTTTAGCTAGAGCTTTAAATACTACCGAAGCCGATCCCGAAACTTCGTTGTGGTTTGATGAAAAATATACTAAAATGTTGGATGATCCCGAAAAAATGTAAATTTCATTTATATTAGAATTCAATCCCATACTCATCCATGATTTAGGCCTAAATTAGATGGTGTCATATTCCCCCACTTCTACGGCCAACTCACTAAAACTTCCAAGGGTTGTGATATCCTCAAAGCCAAAGGTCATTTGAAATACTTCTGCAATTTCGTTTTGAATCATAAAGACGAGTGCGTAGATAGCCAAATTATTATGAATTTGAAATCGAATTTGTGGACTTTGGTAAATTCATTTAATTATTCTAGTGATGACTATTAATTGTGGTTAGGGTCACATTGGAGCTTCCGAAACTGGATTGGGATTGCTGTGCTCCTGCGATGTAATTAGGTCTATCGTTTGGATCTCGAAGAAGTCCGAGGTTTTCTCGTTGAGAGGGTATTTCCATTATTCTATGCCTATCATTACATATTGACCTTGTCTTTTAGTACTGCATTCTTTGTACTCGGCCTCATATCGAGTACGAGTGTGGGAAGTTCCCTACTCAAAGATATTCAATCCGAATTTGCACCGGATTTTGGGAGTCTTCAAATCGGACTTCAACCATCACATCACACTAATAATGATCATTTAATTAATGTAAAATCCCATAAACATCATTAATCATAGGCATTGATTTCATTTTGAATTAGGTGCCCAAATGGAAGTACGAAGGGTTTTCAACACCTATAGACTCTATCCTTTTATCATCTTCATCTAATGACCCCATCGAGCAAGAGATTTTAGAGGCAATTGGAAATTTGACGAATCAAGTACTAATTACGCAGGCTATTAAAAATCTAATCAGGTAATGAATATACTCCCATCCACAATTTGCATATATTCACAACTGCTATCTAGACTAAAATCAAGTCACCCCTCCAAATTCAAACAATCGAAACTCCTAATCACCGCCAATGAACTGATGAACCACTACAAATTCAAGCTAACGGTCCGTCAATTCCTGCAAGATCTTTTCGACGTAGAAATTACTTCCAATTTCTTCCAAATTTGGAATGCTTCGTCTCCCACCTCGCTAACGCCACCCACCCATAAACCGCACAATTCCCTCCAGTTGTACACCCCCATCAACCAGTACAATTCCCTCAGGATTGGCATGAATCGAGCGAGGAAGGGTACTTTGTAATTAGTTCTTTACAGTTGTATAAATTTTCAAATTTTCAAAATATTTTGTAATATATCCAAAGTGATTCGATTGATATTTTATTATTTTATAACCATTTACTTTCAATATCTTAAAACTTTAATTTTTTATTATCAAAATTCATTTTCATTGATCTGATTTTTTATTTAATCATCTTTCCTTCCTGTCTTTATCAATAATTCAATAATTCAATTATTTTCAATTAACCCCAATACTTCTTAAACAATTTTGGATATAATCCCCAATATTTAAAATTAATTGCCGCTTATCAATTATATTTAATAATTAAAATTCAGAATTATTTTTACCACCAATGAATATCTTAATTATTTAATAATTATTAAAGAATAAATGCTTGTATTAATTGGTTATATTTTCAAACTATTTTTTGAATTAATTCTTGACTGAAAATTTTTGCTGGTTAATTATTTATTGAATTACAAATTTTATTATTTTTATTTTGAACTTTTTAATAAAAATTTTATATTTTATTTTAATAATTTTAAAATTATTAATTAATTAATTAATTTGTTTATAATATTAATATAAATAATTTTATATTTATAATTAATAAATTTATTTTAATATAATTTTTAAGAAAAGTTGAATTTTTTTAATATTAATATTTGATATAGTTGAATTGATAAAAAAAAGTAACTTATCTTTTCAGTATAATGGAGCGTGAATTCAAAGTTGAGATTCAATAATACTTTTTAAGTGATATTTATTTATATAAATCAGATATTCTTATCTTTATCCATATGAATACAATATATAATACTAATATCTATAATGAATATTGAATGTAATAATATATCTCTTTGTGGATTTTATTTCATAATTACCATTTATAATTTTGAATAGTATTATTTAAAAATTGAATTTTATATATATTGAATATATATTTTCAATATTAATAGAATGAAGATTAAAAATTAACTGCAAATCAATATTATTTTTTGATATATATATATATATATATTGACAATTTATTATTTAATCAACTTTTATATATCAATTAATGATCATTAAATAAGATTCAAGTATTAGAGAGTTTTTTTAATTTTTAATCAAATAGTTGATAAAAATGAATGAGAGCTAAAATACTGTATTTGACATATCAGATATCGATAAGTTCTAATTTTTAATCTTATCACTTTACTATTATTTTGAACTGATATTCTGTTACTAATAATTTTGAAATGGTTTTTTGATTTGAATATGATTCATAATTTGCAATCAATTTATCAAATTATGATTAATACTTTTTAAATTATTAAATAGAAACAGGTATTGAAAATCAAGCATAAAATCTATACACCCAATATAAATTCATAACAATTAGGATTATTGATTGTATTATTAGTGATAGGTCCGAAAAATTATATAACATCATAGAAACACGATTCAATTAATTAATAATCAAGTCTTACCTTAAATAATGATCATTTTCACACTTAATTTTAAAAATATTAACTAAATTACAAGGATTGATAAATTATTAGTATTATTCAATAATTAAATAATAGTTTGCCAAGGCCATTATAAAGTCTATACACTTGACTGCGACAATATTATATTTGATGAAATCCTTTAGGTGATTCCTGAAACTTAAATTAGATAAAATAATTTTATTTAATAGGATAATTATTTAACCTAAAATATTTTATTAAAAAAATGCCAAATATGGTAAAAATTCCCAATTTATCAATTTTTTAATTGTTAAAAATTCTTGGTATATATTTTCATGTTAAAAAAAGATTTTTTTTTCTTGTATTCAATATTCAATTAATTTCATTAAAGTAAAATTAAATAATACTTTAAAATAATTTTAAATTGGATTGATATGATGGTTTTTGATGCTTTTAAATAGTATATTACAGTGAATTTAACTAATTTTTTTCACAAAAATAATTTTAGTTATAAAAATTTAATAATTCATAGTTTGGTGAAAAGAGTAAAAATTTGATTGAAATGGGACTAACTGAAACTAAGGATATTACATAGCCATGTTACTTCAATAACCGTTAATATATTTGTACAATTTAATTTGTATTAAATAATATTATCTAGACTAGTTCAAATCCAACAATCTTTTCTAAAGATTCCTCAAATTAATGACAAAATTTTTAAAATGGAGACAAATTAAATTATTTAGCTATTCAAAAAAATTTTCCAAGTGGATCAGTTATCATAAACCAATGGTTAAATTCAATGTTAGTGAAATAAAAGAAATATTAGACTTAAAGTGATTTTAGTTTTTGTTTAATTAAAACTCTTCTAAATATACAATACTATAAAGAAAGTTCAGTAAAGAAAAAAATGCGCAAAATAATAGACAAATTTAAACCTGATAAAATGTAAACATATGATATCATTTGTAACAATTTAATACCAAATTTTAGCTCAAAATTCTCAAATCATATCTTGAGTTCTAATTAGGAATTTGAAATTTAACAGTGTTTGTTTGTTTGTAAGGATTGAAAATTAATTATTAGGAATTATACTTTTATTATTAATTTAAGTATTATAATATTAATTATGGATTTGATATAATATAAGTTATTAAATGAAACATTGTTTGAAATTGACTGTATTAAGGACTTAATAGCAATGATTATATTTAAAGCAATGTATCAATAATATCAAAAAGTAGTTTATTTAGTGGTGCCAGCATTAAATTAAATCATGCAAAAAATATCTCAGCCAATTTTCGTAGCTTTATCAAAGTACGGATTCGCTTTAATAGCTAAATATGATTTTCGTTATCTAACTTGATTAATGATGGCTGTTCAAATTTATAATTAATCCATAGTATTAACTCTCGTGAAAATGAGTTAAATTCTTGATTTTTTATTTTGATTAAAAATTTTATTCAATATAATTTTGAAATTATTTAAGAAAATTACTTAATATAGAGATTTTTAAATTAAAATTAACTTATTAATTTTTTCTTTCTTTTCAATAAAAATAATTTTTTTAATGGAATAGATTTCTATAAATTGTGGAACCAATGAATTGATAGGATTGTAAATTGGTAGGAATGAGAAATTCCAGCTTAATTATTCAGTGTGGAGATTTTGCATCACAATGGAAATCATTTAAATTAGGTCAATCACATCAATATTCATTGATTTATTGCTTTCTTTTTTCTCTTTTGAAACTCATCAAACTTTTAAATATTTAATCTCACTGTCTGTCTTGGTTGGTTTTTATTTGACTTCAATGATGGGCAATATTTCACACCAGACAATCTGGAAGAGAATTTTACAATATCGTCCCTATCACGATATTCGCGACTTAATTCACGCTATTTTTCCAGGCTTGTTTTATCTTATAGTAACAGTATATTATTTATCGATGATTAACGCTTATATGGATCGTGTTTATTATGAATATATGCAGCAGGGAATATATCAAACGAGGCTTAAAGATTTTTTGGTAGATTATTTTTATCCCAGATATGTAGCGGCGAATGTTCCATACGACTTATCAGATATTTTTGCTAGAATATGTTTCGTTATGTTAATTGGGTTCGTGCTTTTGGGTGGGCGTGACACTTGTTGGAGACTCAGAAGAATTGGTTTCCTTATTGGAAGCTTGTACTTTTTGAGATCTTTTTTCGTGCTTACAACTCATTTACCAAGTGCTTTGGAAAGTTGTCACCCCAACCCCCAGAGTCCTTTTATGTTGGACGCTCTTAAAATTATGGTTCAAATGAGAGCTTCTTGTGGTGATATTTTTTTCAGTGGACATACTATTATATTTACTGGTGTTTTTGTGTGTGCTATTTCATATCCAATCTTCCCCAAACATAAATTTATCTCTACCATAATTACTTGGATATTGATTATATTTTCACTTGGATCAGCTTTCTCATTAATTACTTCTGCTTATCACTATACGATTGATGTAATGGCAGGCTTTATCTTTACCAATACAGTATGGTGGATGTATATTATTTTAGCTGAATTCCCCCAGTTTAGACATACCTGGTATGGTAAAGTGTTTATATGGTATGATCGAAAGCCCAAATCTCATCAATTAAGTCGCCATCTCGACTCTCTACCCGTATCGATGCAAGATGTCGAGCATAGAGATATCCCTCATGATCCAGTTACACCCCAGATGACTAGTATATCTCACAATTAAGAAGCCAATAACTCTCTAACTTATCTACCAGTTTCAAGTTTTTGAAAATTGAAATCCAAAAAGTTTAGATATATAATTTAATAGTTTTTAACCCTCTCTCCTCTTTGTTAATTATATAAATACCGACACCCGTAATCAATAATATATATAAGTATAATGTATATTATTAAAACTCATTCAATAACAATTTAATATAATAAATCTAACCTAAAATACTACTATCCAAATTATTTTTTCTTTAAATTAATCAATCTCACTTCTATATTTTAATTTTCCACTGCCAACCAACTAGAATCCATACTTTAACACAAGTTTCCACCTATTCTATTATATGGGTAAATTTGCACCAAATGCCATCAAAAATCTCTCTATACTATTACCAATTGCCACAATACTTCGGTATGAAAGAACTTGGCATCGCGAAAACTTAAATTTTAATTAGAATATCATACTATATTTCTTAATAAATAATAATTGTTTCAAATTAGATTTAAACTTTGAGGCGAATTAATCATTGGTTTAATTTTAATATTATGAATCAGTGTGAATTTTTTTAAATTAATAAAATTTTATTTTCTTTATATATATTTACTTTTTCTATTTTTTTTCAAATAATTTTAATTATATTAATATTAATTTCTTTTATTTTTTTAAAATATATATATATATATATATTTATCAAGAATTATATACTTATTTTAGCAAAATATAATTAAGTTACTAAATTTAGCAATTCAACTGAAATTGGTCTATAGTCAAAAAAAATTTTTTTTAATAATTAAATTGTCTCAAATAATTTTATTAGAAATTGAGTGGATAGTTTTCGATTTAAATTACAATTTGATCAATTAAATTTTTCTAATTTTACGATTGGTTATTATAATTATTGTTTGTAAAATTTAGTTGATTTGATAATAATAATAATAATAATAATAATAATTATTATTTTCTCATATATTTTCAAGATTTTAGTTACTATTGTCAATATAGTTAGTAATTCTATTAATTGTATAAAAATTTATAATTATCATTCTAATAGTATTATAAAATATGAAATTAACATCATTATACTATCAACAATTGATCATAATATAGTTAACCAATTTTAGTAATTTAACAAATACTATAAATTTATAGATTTTACACTAATTTTAAAAGATAAATTTTAGTTAAATAATTAACTAAGATTATTAATATAATTTATCAATTATTTATTATTAAATATTATAAATTTAATTTGTAATTTGTTAATTTTATTAATAATAATATTAATATAAACACTTCAAAGACTATTATTTTTTTTTATTTTTTATTAGGAAAAAAATTTTTTGACTATAGTAATGAAATGACAAATATAAATTTTATTGAATAATTATTATCATTCATTTTTTATTTATAAATTATAATATATTTTAATTAAATTCAAAAATTTATTAATAAATAAGAATACCTTATTTAGAATTAATAATAGTTCCTTTTTTACTGAAATTATTTGTAGAGTGTGATACTATGGAATTAGATAGTCTGATATTGATCATTAATACACTACTCATTTATTCTCTATCATTTTGCTCTATTATTTTGAATAATGATATATTTGATAATCTTAATTCTTCAAAATCCATAATGATATATATCATTTTATAACTATAATTTATATAACAAATATCTTCATTAATAGTCTTAAATTGGATATAATTATTACTTTCAAGGTCAAATTATTACGAATATTTAATTCATATAAGAATATAGTTATATATAATGGTATTTCAAATTATATTTTAATAATTTTTTCCTGAATTTAATATTTTAAAAATGATAGTTACTTTTATAAAAGTATCTAGATTAAATAATAATATCAATTTTTGAAAAATACAATTAATTAAAAGAATTAAATACTTTCATATATATTTATATTGTATTTTTATTATTAGTTGACATACTGAACTAAATATATTTCTTTATTTTTAAAATAGAATTTTAATATTGAAATATAAGTATTTATCACTGTTAAATATAAAATCATTTTTATAGTATATGATACTTTGTTAATAATTCAAAAATATTAATATATAGCCAATACAAATTATATTTTATATTTTTTCCTAATATTTTCATATTATCCTTTATTAAATTAATTTTTTTATATTATTTTGGTTTGATTATATAACTGATAATTTAAATGATTATTATATGTTTTAGAATAATTTTAACAATATATTAAATTAATAATCAATGGAAATACATTGCATAGAAACACATGTTTCTATATCATGGTTTATATCACTTTTATTATATTGAAATATAATTATTAATAAAACAAAATCATATTTATAAAAATATTTACTTGATAAGTCTCCAAAACTATTATCGATAAAATTATATATAATAAATTATCATTATTTTGACAACTTACTCTAAGTAATTAATAAAAATAATAATTAGCTTTAATATATACATATATATATAATATGATAATATTATAAATTAGAATAATTTGAAAAATCATGTTTAAAAACTAAAAAATATTATCTTAAAAAGTATTTCAGTAATAAAATAAATAATATAATTATTAAAATCATTTTGTAATCTTAATTGCAACTATTGTCATATTAAATTTATAATTATATAAATAATTTTTAAATATATTATTATGGTAATTATATATAAGATTAGAATAAAAATTAACTAATTAGATATTTATTTCAACCCTTTATTATAAATTCGATTATTTATTCGATGATTTATACTATATTATTCGAAATATTAATATAATAATAATAACAATTTATATTATAATTTTTTATTTTTTTAATTAAACAATTTAATCTTGATTTATAATCTAATAAATATAAATTTAATTTCTTTAAAAAATATTTTAATATAAATTCAATATGAATTAAAATATAAATATATTTTTATTAACCATTTAAATAATTTTTTAAATTATTTTCAAAATATCTATTACTTTGGTTTTAAAATCTAATAACTATCTTTAATTTAATTATAATTGGAAACTCTTATTTAATTAATTATCTTTAAACTGTATTAATTAAACGAGTTTTTATAAATATAATATTATTGTGTATTATTTATTTTATTATTGTATTCAATATATCATTATTTTTTTTAATTATTACTTTAAATTATATTATAAATATATTTAATAATAATTATAAGCTATTTAATATAACAAATATATTAATTAATTAATTAATCTTAAATTGAATTAAAATAAATTTACTTTATTATTATGAATTTTTAATATATATTGATGGAGAATAATCCTGTCAATTACTCAAGAAACTCCAATTACCGCAGGATTCGAGAAGTCACATTGGAGATATCACACCCCATGAACTAATTGATCCTATTACTTTCTGCCCGTAAGTTGTTCATGTCCACAAAAATCAACAATGGAACCTAATATAAGATTATCACAAGCAAACTAATAAACACATCTTCTATCTTCATTTTCAAAAGTATACCGTCTCTAAGTTTTTCTCGTAGCCCTCACAAAAGTGTTGAGTCGTGACGAGCGTGAGATATTTACTTTATTCAAAGAACCCGATTCGTAACAAGTCATTTTCACCTACTTTGGTGAACCCCAATAATTTCCCTTAATTACGTGGTAATTTATCGTTTACCACTGGCGATTCCCCGTTTAAGCTCGTAAAGCCCATTGTTGTCAGTGTTAACACCCGACAATATCTTTAATAACTATATATTATACTATTATGATATTTAATTTACTATGAAAATTTTTTCAAAATTATAAATACTATATATTTTTATTTTATTAAGATCATTAATAATTATATAAAAGTAAAATTGAATATTTTTTATAATTATTTGATAAGTAAATATGTTTTTAATAATTAATATATTGATAATAATCTCTATAATTTAGATGCTTCATTATATACTATGAAAGTAATTATATTTAATTTTTAATAATCTTAAATATAATAAGCGTATTTTATATTTATTTAATAATCGAGTATTCTTTTAAATTACCATTATTTTTAAAATAATTTAATTTCTTTACTTTAATATAGTTATATATATTAATTAAAATAGTATATATTTATAATATTTTACAATTAATATAATATAATATTATATTATATAACATAGTAGGTTTAGGAATAAAATTTCAAATATTAATAAGAATGTATTTGGATTTTTAAAATATTTTTTATAAGAACTATTTATAATTATAATGGGTTTTTTAAAAAATAATTGAAATCTAATGTTTAATAATTTTTGGATATTTTATTCAATATTGATTAATTAATTTGAATAAAACTAAGAAATAATTCTTAAAATATTATTTTAATATATTTTACCTTGGTTAAATTTAAATAATGATTATATTAGAAATCTGAAATGATGAATAATATGATTGACTCTATAATACTATAAGCAAATAGGTAATAAAACCAATATAGTGTAAAAGAACATTTAATATAATGTCCACATGGTAAGATAATATATCAGTAAACAAAGTTTATTTAAGCTTCGTAAATAAATAAGTCAATATAGATATATTAGATTCTCTATTAGATAATATCAATATAATATATATTGATAGATATAGTCTCAATCTTAAGTATAATGATAAAAATAAAGAATAGTAAGAATTGAGAGGAAAAGAGAAGCACCTTGTTTATTAGTTAATACTATTTATATAATTAAATTAACTTTAAAAGTATTAATTGTATAATTTAGAGTTAAATTGATTTTATAAAATTATTGTCACGAGTCAACGTGACATTACCTAAAATAGGATATAATAGGAACATTTAAAGTTCCACTTCCCTTGAAATAATCACTACAAGACAAAAGGACAAAGAAGACAAAGAAGACAAAGAAGGCCAAAAGAAGTATAAGAGAACACATCAGAATAGCTAGATGAGCTATTCTGGTCATTCCTTTAACAGATCTAATAATTAATAAATAAGTTCCTCAGAGTTATAATATTTTATTCACATTAATTAGCTATCATTATGGTACTGTTACGTTCTATTTTATCTCCTGTAACATTCAAAGAAGTTCCCCTCGCAGAGTCACCTCAGACATCAGTATTCAAATTAACATTTGTCCTGCTATGTGTAATGGTTAGCTGGGGAGGAACTTGGTTAACTACAGGAAGTAATCGCTGGATAATGCGTTTGTGTCTACTAATGAGTTGGGGAATCCTTATACATCAATGTGATGACTTCGTGGTGAATTCTTCAGCTCCTCATTGGCGGATCTTAGAGGTAGTTGACAATTATAAATAAAGAATTTCAAAATCTAGCCTCTCAACAAATACTATAATCATATTTTTTAGTAATATCAGTTTATTTATTTATTTATCAGCTAATTTTGAATTTTATAATCAATATATAATTATAAATTTATTCGATAAGATTATATATAAAATATTTATATAATTTTGAATTTATTTTGATATATTTGATATTAATAATAAACAATATAAATATAGTAGTACGAAATGATATAAAATCTGTGGCAAATTGAATTTATTAATTGTACAAATAATTTAATACCATAAATTAAATAATATTATTATTTTATTTAATAATAGCAATACCTTTAAATTTGAAATTATGTATAAGATATGATTGGTTCAAGCAATATTAACCCCCACTTAAGTATATTAAAAAATCGAAATAAATATAATATAATCAGTTTTAATAATATTTCTTTTGTAAAAGTGGAAATAAATTAAATGTGAATATTTGACCAAGATTTTAATATAAATTGATCAAAGAAGTCTTTCTGTTAAATTACATTATGATCAATAAATTCTAAAAACTTCATTTATGTATTATAATTGAGTAAAAAATTTATAAATCTCCATAAAATAGATATATAAAATTTTTATCAAGTTGGTATAAACTAGATATTATTAGAAATAAATGACAAAGAATACTAATATTAAAGAAAATACTCCTTTAAATTATGAGATATATAAAAATAATTTAATTTATGACATGAATATGCAAAAATTTACAGTTCAATTAGTTTTTACAGCAGTCGTTGCATGTCTTACATCTGTACAATTTGGATATCACATTGGTGAGCTGAATACTCCGTCGTTCATTTTGCTCAATTGTATTGCTGAAGATAATCTGTTTTGGGGCCTATTTCCTTCTTGCTTTAAACTATCCCAGTTCGAGTTTTCTCTTGTAACTTCGATCTTTCCACTTGGCGGTGTCATTGGATCAATTTTAGGAGCCTACGCTATGGAGAGATTGGGAAGGAAAGGAGCACTGTACTGGAATAATATTCTCCTATTATTGGGTTCATTGGCTATTTCACTTGCATCTGACACTCTCACAATATTCACTGGTAGACTCCTAGTGGGTATTGCTGCTGGTGTTGGATTGGTTGTAGTTCCAGTATACCTTAATGAGATATCTCCTTTTAGCTTGAGGGGTAGTATTGGTGTCCTCAATCAAATTGGCATTGTCACGGGGATCATGTTATCTATAGTATTTGGTATTTTCTGGTCAACAATATCACTTTGGAGATATATTTTTATGGTGAACATTATATTATCTGCCGTTCAACTAATTCTATTTTCCAAAGCTCCAGAATCTCCAGTGTATCTTTTGTCCAAAAGTAATGGTTATTTTGAAGCTGAAAAAGCACTCCAATATTTGAGATCTGCAGAAAATGTGGAGGATGAGTTAAACAATCTTCGAAATACTAGCGTCTCTCAAGATGGGTATCAGAGTTTAGAGGCGTCTCAAAACACTAGTACCAATGAGCAATCATTAACTGTCATTGAGCTATTTAAATCATCACACCATTTCCCAAGTCTTATGATGATAATGTTGGTCCACTTCACTCAGCAGGCTTCAGGCGTCAACGCGATTATGTATTATTCAACTGATATTATGAGTCGAGCATTTCCCTCCAATTCCAAATACTTAACTTTATTTATTAATATTATAAAACTAAGTGTTGGGTTGGCGTGTGCTCCTTTAGTGGATAAATTAGGCAGAAAGACACTGTTGTTGACCTCAGGAATTGCAATGGCCACCTTCAATTTCTTATTCGGATTAGCTAGTAATGCCGAGTACGCATACCTATCAGCCATTGCTATCTTCTGTTCTATTGGAACTTTTTCAATCGGTCTGGGACCTCTTCCCTTTATCCTTTTGCCTGAACTATTTGATACTCCTTCAGTTTCTTCAGCATCTGCAATTGCAATTCCTACCAATTTGTTTTTCAACTTTATTGTAGGTCTGGTATTCTTACCACTTCAAACATTTTTAGGAGGTGCTAATAACACTTATACCGGAAATGTTTTCATTTTATTTTCCGTCATCTTATTTGGAAGCATTTATATCATATACAAAATTTTGCCTGAGACCAAATCCAATACGTCTACTGACAATATGAAAGAGCTTCAAGCTAATTATAATCAATTTTTTAAATTCACCCCTTCTCAATGAAGTCCATTTGAGTTAATATTTATGTAGATTTTTAAATATCTGTTATGTATATATTTTCAGCATAATTCAAACATCCTAATAAAAATACAAGGTTTGATCTCTATATAATGATAATAATGCTTTTAAATTATTTATGTCAAAATTTTTGAGATAAAGTTTATAAATCCAATATAAACAAAAATTGCAAAATTAACACCACAAATTTCAAATGTTTTAAATTTTCAAATCATATTATTCAATGTAATTTAAATAGTTTTAATATATTATAACTCTATTACTTTAAGTTGGATTATGATTTTTAACTTTGTATTGAATATTGTTATTCAAAATCAATATTAAACCAAATAATTAAAAAATTGTATTTTCAATATATTTTAAATAAAATTTTCAAATTTTTGAAAAAATATATAAATCATTTTATTACTAAATGGTAAAATGACTGTAATATATGTTAAATATAATTAAATTGTCATAAATTGGTATATAAAATTACAAATTATATTGTATGCCTTTTCAATCTCAATTTAATAACTTGGCTACAGTTAGGTTACATCTATAGAGTATGTGAATAAGAAATTTTTTTTAGACATATTTGATAATTGAATCGTATTATATGAAAGCTATAATCAAGTATAATAATAGTTTAAATGGAATTTAATTATCAATATTAAAACCAAATAACTTAAACATATTTTTTAAACTTACTATCACACTATAAACTATTTTTTTATTAATTAAATTGAAAAATGATAACTCAATTTCAATATTTATTTTTATAATCATACTCCTATTTCTTTCATTATAATAATTATAGTATAAAATAATTAAGTTATATGGTAATTGAGTTTTTGACTTATATCCTAATTCAAAATATTTCTGTATTTAATTTTGTTACTTAAAATTGGATAATTAATTGCTGATGGTATACATTATAAACTTATATTTGATAAGTTAGGATAAAATTCTAGAGCCTTAATGCTTTTCATAATATATAATTCATGTAATTGTCATTTAATTAAGGGAAAGTATATGGCCAAAGTGTTTATATGAAATTCATACTGATATGTTTTAAATTTAAATATTAATATGTTTATAAATAAATTGATCAATTTGTGAGGAAAATGCTATTTAGAAAAATATATATAGAAATATTTATCATTATAACTTATAATCGATATCTCAAGGTATTTTATTGTATCCAATAATTCGAATTTTTTTATTAACAGAACTACATATTTTTATTATGAAATTGAATTATAAAAATCATATTAGTGGAAATATATAATTAAAGAATTAGCTAAATATATTGAATTAATTAAAATTCAACACTTACAACATTTATTTGGTATCTATTTAACTTGAATATAAAAATATTATTGTTTGATTAAATTAATTGTGAATATATATTACTTAAATAATATCAAATTATTATAAAATTATCAGGTAAAATAATGATTATAATTATTCAGGACTATCGACATTTAAAATAGTGAATTTGAGTCATTTAAATAATATGATATTATATCGTTTAAGTTAAGATAAATTTTCAAGTGAATAGTTGTGATGTGAATAATTAACAAAAAATAATTTTTTGGTATTAATTTAATCGATCATATATTAATTTTGAGTAATATATCTAATAATATTTGAAGTTTTAATATTGATAAATGAATCGAAAATCGTACAAAATTATATATTACAATTTTAAGAATTATAAAGCATTCATATAATACTAAGTTACTAAATAGTTTAAATGAATATTTTAATCAAATCATTTTTATTATAATTGGAAAATATTTAATATATTATCAGGATCTTTATTAAAACTACAATTATTTATATTTCAGTCTAAATATTTTATATATCAAAAAAGTTTTAGTGAATTATTAATCGTAATACAGTTTTATTTAAATCATTTTAATTATTTTTACAAATATAGCAACTTTCGGCTAAGCTTCCCAAAAATAATCTGTAAACAATCACAGTTGATTAATTGATTGAGTATTATATTCTACATTATGATATTAAACATAACATTTATTAATAGAATTTGAACAGATTTATAATGTACTTGACAAAGAGAATAGAATAATGGCTATTTTTAGTCAATCAATCTTTATTCAACATAAATTCTTGATTACTAGCTAAAAGGCTAGATTTGGAAAAAATAGCTAACATTAGTAAAGTAAGGGTAAATTAATAAAATTAATTGTAGTGAATGGAACTATAAGGAATAATTAAATATGGAGCTATATTAAAAGCCACATATTTATGATGTATGATCACTTTTTTATCCAGAATTTATGTTATTCAAGCAAGTCACTTTTTTAACTTGAATTTTATTCAATATCTTTTTAATCTAATATAAATAACGTATATTTAAGTGTGATCATTCATTGAAATATCAAAAAATTTGATTATAATTCATTTATAAAATTATTTTAAAAATCAGTACAAATAATAGTGATAAAGTATTAAATGACAGAGAATACCAATATTAACGAAAGCACACCTTTAAATCTTGAACATGAATCTAATCAATTGAACGATATCAATAAACAGCAGTTCACAGTTACTTTGATAGTTTCAGCAGTCATTGCATGTCTTACATCTGTACAATTTGGTTACCACACTGGTGAACTTAATACTCCATCGTCCATTTTGCTCAATTGTATTGCTGAAGATAATCTGTTTTGGGGCCTATTTCCTTCTTGCTTTAAACTATCCCAGTTCGAGTTTTCTCTTGTAACTTCGATCTTTCCACTTGGCGGTGTCATTGGATCAATTTTAGGAGCCTACGCTATGGAGAGATTGGGAAGGAAAGGAGCACTGTACTGGAATAATATTCTCCTATTATTGGGTTCATTGGCTATTTCACTTGCATCTGACACTCTCGCAATGTTCACTGGTAGACTCCTAGTGGGTATTGCTGCTGGTGTTGGATTGGTTGTAGTTCCAGTATACCTTAATGAGATATCTCCTCTTAATTTGAGAGGTAGTATCGGTGTTCTCAACCAAATTGGTATCGTTACAGGAATCATTTTATCTATGATATTTGGTATTTTTTGGTCAACAATATCACTTTGGAGATATATTTTTATGGTGAACATTATATTATCTGCCGTTCAACTAATTCTATTTTCCAAAGCTCCAGAATCTCCAGTGTATCTTTTGTCCAAAAGTAATGGTTATTTTGAAGCTGAAAAAGCACTCCAATATTTGAGATCTGCCGAAAATGTGGAGGATGAGTTAAACAATCTTCGAAATACTAGCGTCTCTCAAGATGGGTATCAGAGTTTAGAGGTGTCTCAAAACACTAGTACCAATGAGCAATCATTAACTGTCATTGAGCTATTTAAATCATCACACCATTTCCCAAGTCTTATGATGATAATGTTGATCCACTTCACTCAGCAGGCTTCAGGCATCAATGCAATTATGTATTATTCAACTGATATTTTGAGTCGAGCATTTCCTTCTAATTCCAAATACTTAACATTACTGATTAATATTATTCAATTGATTGTTGCGTTGGTATGCGCTCCTTTAGTGGATAAATTAGGCAGAAAGACACTGTTGTTGACCTCAGGAATTGCAATGGGCACCTTCAATTTCTTATTCGGATTAGCTAGTAATGCCGAGTACGCATACCTATCAGCCATTGCTATCTTTTGCTCGACCGGAACTTTTTCAATTGGTTTGGGACCTCTTCCCTTTATCCTTTTACCCGAAATGTTTGATACTCCTTCAGTTGCTTCAGCATCTACACTTGCACTTCCTACCAATTTGTTTTTCAACTTTATTGTAGGTCTGGTATTCTTACCACTTCAAACATTTTTAGGAGGTGCTAATAACACTTATACCGGAAATGTTTTCATTTTATTTTCCGTCATCTTATTTGGAAGCATTTATATCATATACAAAATTTTGCCTGAGACCAAATCCAATACGTCTACTGACAATATGAAAGAGCTTCAAGCTAATTATAATCAATTTTTTAGATTGACTTCTTAATTAATATCTTATTTGGTTCAAAATAAAATTTTTATTGATATATTAATATCCATTATTTTTTATTTCCATATATCAACATTGTCTTCCATAAATTGTTCCAGTTTTGATTACTTCAATTAATATCTAATTAATAATATTATTTGTATTTTTTTATATCCATTAACTCATTCTCGTATATTTGAATTGGAGATTTTAATCCTTAACCATATATAATAATCATTTTCAATAAATAATATCAGTCTACTACCATACTTTTAATTAATTTTTATTCATCGTTTATTTATAAATCACTTGATTTTTATTAATTCCATTATTCAATTGATATCAAGCATTGATATTAAGAAATGGTACGAGTTAAATAATTTATATTTGACATTTATCGCATACATCGTGATCAATCATTTAATTGATTATTAGCTATTAGAATAACAAACTCCTGTTCTCATAATTGTAATTTTACTGAGATAAATCCAAACTTAATAAAATTATGAGGAATCTTTAAAGTTCAATTTTCTAACAATTTAATATAATTGATTATGAATCAATTTAATTAACAATCGTTATCTTTTTCAATCAATATCAATTATATTATGATATAAATATTTTATCATTCAATTTTTCATTGGATTATAAATTTATCACTATAATGGATAGAATGATTAATATATATGTATATATACCAAATTTTTATTTGTTGAAATATTACATAGTTTATATTCCTTCAATATTCATTATGTATTATAATCTATCAAATTATGAAAAATATTACTATTATTATAACATAAAATTCTTAATATATTTTTATTAATTTTTTTCATTACTAATTTAATCAATTTAATCCGATTGGGTATTTGCTTGTAATTATCAAAGTGAATATAATCAATATAATCTTTATGTGTTAGATCACTATATAGAAATATTTTAAAAATAAATTAATAGTATTGCTCTTATTATTGCTTATATTAGTTACTTGTTTAATATTTTACTAGCATTTAAGAAATAAATAATGATTTTAGAGTATTAAAATAGTTTGGTTTATTATTACAATTTTATTGAGTGTTATAAAGAACATAAAATTAAATTAATATATGTATGAAATCTAATTTTTTTTTCTGAAAATAATTATATTTTGCCTAGTATAATATGAAAATATATAAAAATCAAAAATTATGAAAAGAAAATTTATATTTGATAGTAATATTATTCGACTTGACAAAAAATTATGATAAAAAGAAATGTTGAATAAAAATAATTTAACCAAAAAATACATACAAATTTGTATATACTCTAAAAAATAAGGATAGGTTAATATAAATAAATTAATTTTTAAAATTATTAAAAATAATTAATATTTTTATTTTATTGAAAGGGTGAATCTATAATGATAAAGTATTAAATTATCAATTTCTTATATATATTTTTGATTTTCAATATATTATTAAAAGATTTTGAAATTTTGATTATGGAATTTTTTATACATATTGAAAAATAATTAGCTCTGAAATAAATTCTTATGAGTCAGTTGAACTGTTTTCATGGTTAAATCATTTTTAGGATAATTTCTAAAATCTTCGGGAGATGTGGCCAAATTAAATTATTATTTACCATATTATATGTTACAAATTAAAAACTCGTATATCCGGATAATTTATATTAATAATGAATCAGATAATTTAGTTCATTACTTCAACCCTATTAATAGTTTTATAATATAATAGAATGTAGTTACTTTGGTGATTTATATACTATATAATCCCTTATTTAAAATATATATACATATATAAACAACAGATTTCAATTTCAATAAATTCATTACAAAATTGTAAATTATGGTGTAACAAATTGAATGACATCACTTTCAAAATTATAAATTTATGTTTGAAACCAAAATTTTATAAATTGAACAAGTTATAAGAGAATTCAATTATGACTCAAAATATTAATTAATATAAATAGGTATGGATAGTATAAAATTAATTTCAAATTAAACAAAATTCAAAATCAATTAATTTAAAAATATAAAGAATTAATTATTGAATATAAAGAATGAAAATCGATTTAGAAAATATTGCAAATTATTCAGCTTTTGAAATCGCTGAAGCAGTACGCTCTAGAGGTGCTAAAGCAGTTGAAGTGCTAAGAGCAATGCGTAAAAACGCTGAAAAATCTGAGGATTTGAACTGCATCGTGCAATTCTTGGACGATTACGCTTTTGAGAAGGCTGATTGGATCGATGAACAAATTGCCAAAGGTGTTGAATTTAGTCCAGAAGAATATCCACTGCTCGGGGTGCCTATTAGTGTAAAGGACTGCCTGGGAATTAAAGGTTACGATAATACTATTGGGCTTGAGCGTTTTAAAGGAATAATTAATGAGAAAACACATCCTCTGGTTACTTTACTTGAGAATTCGGGTGCTGTACCATTTTGTACGACTCATGTATGTCAGTTTATGGGCACCTTAGGATCTACCAACTCTCATGGTGCGACTTTGAATCCATACAACCCAAACTTCACCAGCGGCGGTAGCAGCAGCGGTGAGGGTGCATTGATCGGGTCAGATGGAAGTATTTTGGGTATTGGTACCGATATTGGGGGTAGTATTAGAATTCCTGCTGCATTTTGTGGTGTGTATGGGTTAAAGCCGACTCCTAGAAGATGGATCGAAGGCGGTCCAAGAAACACGAGTCCGGGGCAAGAAGGAATCCTTTCTACCATTGGTCCCCTTGCCAAGCATGTTGACGATATTGATCTAGCTCTCAAGGCTGTTTTATGCAAAAAGCCTTGGGAAGTTAGCTCATGGGTAGTCCCAATCCCATATAGACATATTGAGCTCCCCAAAAAACTGCGCATTGGGTACTATGTCTCTGATGGTAAATTCCCAGTTACTCCAGTCTGTGAACGTGCGGTAATGATGGCAGTTGAGGCTCTTAAAGCTGCTGGCCATGAAGTATTCCCATATAATGAGCCTGCAATTGGTCCTTCTGCAAGCATGTATATTAAATTTACCGGCTTGGAAAAATCTCGTACCAAGCTTCAATCACTGCTATCTCACGAAAAACTCACAATAGAAAATTTTCATCTAACTCTACTTCACCGTTTACCTAAATTTCTTGTTTGGTTAATATCTGGAATCTTCAAATTCATCTTAGGAGAGAAAGAACTAGCCGACTTTGTTTGGAGTTACGCATCTGCGGATATTCATACCCATTTCAAACTTAACGTGGAACGAGCCAAATTGGAACAACAGCATTTTGAATCCTGGAACAATGCGAAAGGTGATGATGGATCGCCAATGGACTTTGTGATCTGCCCAATTAGTCCACTCCCTCCATTCCCTCATCATACGTTTCATAGACTTGCCTTCAGCTATAGCTACTCATTCCTCTACAATCTCATAGGTAATACATCTGGAGTTATCCCTGTCACTCGAGTTAATCGCGATATTGACGGGATTCCCAACTTGGATACTTGGCTTAAAGAAAAGATTTCACCAGACTACACTGATGGTCTATTACGCCAGAAGCAATTATACTCATACTACGATGTTGACCAGATGCATGGCCTTCCCATTGCTATCCAAATCGTGGGTAGGAAGTTTGAAGAGGAGAAAGTGGCAAAGGGAATGACTCTCATTGACAAGATTTTGAAAGAGTATGACCAGCCATACAAGTATCAACCATATGCTGAATACAAAAAACATTCTAAAAGTTAATTTTTGAAGATTTTAATTATCGGTGAACTTTTCAATTTTTCAAATATATAAACTCTAAATATTGCCAATTATTTCAAAATTGCGACTTTTTTTTATTTTGCATCCAGAATTATATAATTTACGTATTTTTCTAAAATTTCTAAATTTAAAATAATTGCATAAGTTGTTTGGATATTAATGAACTATGTTTTAATTTTAGTAATTCGACCAATATTGAATATTGAATAATAGAATTCTCTCAACGTATTTTTTAAATATATTTGATAAACTATATTATTATCTCATTAAGATAACTTTGATATAATCCAAATAAAACGGATAAAACCACTATTAAAAAATCTGCACATGCTAAGATTTTTTGGCACACACTTGACAAATCTTAAAATTGTTTTTTAAATAAAAAAAATTAGATTTAAATGATTTACAAAAATAATATATTTTAATAACTATAACATGAAACAAGGAAAGGGACTGTTAATTTTTACAGTGGTATTATGAACATTTTAGTAATATTAAAAAATAAACCAAACTTGCTGAATAATGCATTTCCAATTAATTGTAGTATTAATATATCAAAATAGTCTCACAATTTGCAAGTATTTTTAATGATTACTCATAAAATAATTTGATATTGACCCATTAATAAAAGCCATGCTTAAATCACTACGGTTTATATGTATTTTATCTAAAAATTTGAATTTACATTGAAATCATAAATTGATCATGATTTAACTGATCAAATCTATAGAAATATCACTTAAACACAAAATTTTGATATTTTTACCAATACCATCAAATTAGCCATATATCTAGTTAATGGTAAAATATTAATTATTTTAAGAAATGTTAAAATTATAACCCTATATTTTTGATGATGTTGAATTTATCTCTATTTTTCCAATTTAGAAAATGGAATAGATACAAATATATCAAACAATTTAGAGTATAGTTCAATTAAAACAGTTTTATTCATATAATTATATAGTATAAAATAAAGTTACTAATAATATCCATATCTTCAAAAAATTGTAAATAATTTTACGAATTGAATGTTTATTTTCTATTGGATTTATCTAACATCATTGTAAGTTTTAACCATTACCTAAAAGTACAAGGATTTAGAATATTTCTATATATAAAATAGTCAGTTTTCACTATTTAAATTTTTTAACTTATATTTATTAATTCCAAAGTTATTTTAACAATCGTTAATAAATATGATATTTATATAGTAATTGAAGCATTCATATTTTTGTAGTGTTATTTAATTTAAATAACTTAAATGCTTATACTAAATGAAAATATAGACTACCAAAACTACAAATTATATTGCTTTATAATTAAGTCAATCTGCACCTGTATCAGGAAATATCAAGTTAAGTCAATTTGATGTGAAAACATTGACATGAACACATTATCACTTATCCCAGCATATCTTGAAAACAGTATCCTGGTGAGTGGATTTTTACAACTATTAGTGTATTGGTATTATTAAAATGAGATTGACATGATAACAATAACAAATCAATATATATAAAAGATTAGTTCTCACAAAACACTAAAATACTCTTCAGAAAATACAAAACGTAGGTTAAAATAGTGTTGTAAAAAACAAAGATTTTTGGAATTATTAATATGTATTTGGTTAAGAATTAAATATATCTCAGAATAATCAAGGGTATTGCAAATAATATTATTTAGATCTAAAATTATACTATTTCAATTAAAATCTTGGAATTGAAATTATCTAAAAATCAGATTTTATTAGAACATTAATTATGAATGGATGAATATCAATTAAATATTATAAGATAATCTTATGATATACAACATTAAAGTAGGAGGTTTTTATAAATATTAACATAGTATTAATAACTTAAAATTTTTCTTAGAAAAAAATTTTCGGATATTACAATTTGAATAAAATAAAATATAAGAATTATTATGATTTCAATTATTGTATTGAGCGTCACATTTTAATATTAAATGTAAAAGTATAAAATAATTGGAACCAGCTTCAGGATTGGGAAATATTTTCCTTAAACCATGATTTTCTACCCTGACTCTGGTATTATTTTAAATATACAGAGAGTAGGTTATCATTCCAAGATCTTGATTTATTATGCAATCAGTCTAATATTACATTAAATGAATTTAAACATTTCTAAATCTCTAGTTTTGATAAAATTCTATGAAATATATATGAATTTGCACAAGATAACAGTGACCTCGATTACCTAAAAGGAACTGAAAAATCTTGTTTATATAAAAGTTGCGGTTTTATTAGTTATACTGTGAGAAGAATGAATTGATTTTACTCATTTGGGTATATAGATGTTGATATCTTATTTTTAATTTTAAGGGCCTTTGGATGATTATTGCATTTTATATTCCTAGTTTGAATATTTAAAGAGGATTATGATATATTAAAATGGCTGAATTAGAATTAGAAAACATACCTGAAGCTGTACATTTAAGAGATGTGGAAGCAGTTGACGTGCTAAGAGCGATGCTTAAGAATGCTAAAAAATCTGAAAATTTGAACTACATGCCCAGTTTTTGGATATTATTCTTTCGAGAAGGCTGATTGGATTGATGAACAAATTGCTAAAAGTGTTATCTGGTAAAAAGAATATTTGTTAGTTAAAGTGCATACTAGTGTCAAGCATTGTTTATGAATCAAAGGTTATGACAATACAATACGCCTTACTCGGTTTAAATATACAGTCAATGAAAAAACACATCTTCTGATCATTTTACTAGAGAAATTTGGTACTGCACCGTTTTGCACTACTTATATAAATCAATTTCTGGCTAGATTGGGATTTGCAAACTCGCCCGATTTCACTTTCAACCCATACAATTCCAAGTTCACTAGTCGAGGTAGTAGCTGCCGCGAAGGTGCATTGGTTAGATTAAATGGAGATATTTTGGGTATTGGAGGCGACTATGGAAGTAGTATTAGGATCCCAGCAGCATTTTGTGACATTTATAGATTGAGGTCAAATCCCAAGAGTTGGGTTGGGGTTGGTGATAAGAACCAATTCCGAAACAAGAGGGAATTGTTACCACTACTGGTCCTCTTATAAAATATGCTGAAGATATTGATTTAGCTCTTAAGACTATTTTGGATAAAAAGCCTGAGAGATTAGCCTCTGGGTCATTCCACTTCCATATAGACAAGTAGAACACCACGGCAAACTCTGTATTGGGTATTATACCTCAGATGGGAAATTCTCAGTCACATCCGCTTACGAACATGTAATTATGATCGCTGTTGAAACTCTCAAAGTTTTTGGTCGGGAAATAGTTCCATACAATGACCCTGCATGTGGTTCTAGTGCATCTTTGTATATCAAATACTCAAACTTAGATAAAGCTCGCTTCAAATTCGAAGTTCCTCATGAAAAATTCACAACTGAAAATTTTCAACCAATTTTAATATATTGTTTACTCAGATTACTTTTTTGGTAAATATTCAGTGTATTATCTTTGTAAATCAGGTGAATCACGACATTGAAGCAATTAACAATTTAGACACCTGGCTTAAAGAAAAGATCTCTCCCGACTATGATGATGGCTTATTGCGCCAAAAGAAACTCTATTCTCACTATGATGTTGATCATATGCATGGCCTTCCCATCGCAATCCAAGTAGTTGGCAGAAAATTTGAAGAAAAGGTTGCTAAAAGAATGGCTGTTATTGATCAAATTTTGAAAGAATATGATCAACCTCACAGAAACCAGCAGCATACCCAATATTAGAAGTCATTTCAAAATTTTGTTAATTCAAATATATATAGTTTAAAATAAATATTTCTAATAGTAAATTATAATGCATATTCATTAGAAAATTCTTTTTATTTATATAATAATATAGAAAATAAAGGAGGATAGGAGTAAAATTAAACCAAAATCGAATAAATGAACTGGAATTGACTGCTGAATCAATTATTAAAAAGGATGTTATTTGATGCAATATAATTGCCAAAAGAAAGTAGCTAGTAATAAATAGATATATAAAAATAAAAAGAGAAATAAAAATAAAAATCACCAAGCTCTTTCAATTTTGTCCCATCAAATTGTGTTTTTTTCAAGAGTTAGCTATATCGAAAACTACCATTGGTAATTATATGAATTTTGGGCCTAACTGAAATTTGCATAAATTTTCAGTAGGTTCAATTTCTTAACCTTCAAGGATAAAGCGGTTAACCAATAATAAGGGTCGTGACTCAATTATGATAGAAAAGAGATACAGTAAACCCTTGCTAATTGGATGTGTTATGCATCAAGTATTAGTCTCAACATTAAAAACTAATTTAAAATTTCGTAATTCATCTAAATATGATATAATTGATTAAAATGTGAAATTCTCTTGTGATTTTAATAGTTATTTCATCATTTACCTTCTTGTCTTGATCATCTCTCATAATTCAAGCTATAATTCAATTTATATTGCGAAATCATATATTTTTTGTCATTTAAAAGCATAAATGTATCATTTGACATCTGAGGTAATCTATATATTTTTTGTTCAATTGATAATATCAATTTAACAATCATTTACCGTATAAAATTAAATTGTGATTAGATCCTATTTTAATTATAATTATTGGAAATTATGAGTTTCTACGATTACAAAATGATGTATTTATGATATATATTTGAAATTTTTTGAACATTGTCCATATGGGAAATAAAATTGAAAAATTTTATAACATACTATATCAATTGATAGGCTTTATGTTTTCAAAAAGAACAAATTTGAATATTGAATATAAAATTTAGGAAAAAAATAATTTAACATTATTTTTTGAAACTATCATTTCATCAATGATAAATAGTTATTATTTAAATATATTAAATGAATCTTTCTTTGATATTAATCTGGTTTATAAGTTGAAGCAGATGTATATTATATATATATTTGATTGATAATAGCAACCAAACAGGAAGACATCTGACGATTATAATGTGATTTTTAAAATCGCTTTTCAGAATGTTATCAAAAAAATAGTCATTTAGTGAAACAGATATTAATCAGGTTTAATTTGTTATAATGTATATTCAATAGATATTAAAACAAATATTGATGATCTATAGCTGATTGTGATTTCTTAAATGAGTTTCCTAAGATACATATTATAAGTATTTTCAAAATATGATATTTAAAGCATATATATTTTCAAATTCTTGTGGGTAATTAGTTATAAAATAACACTGAATTTTAATATAATATACACAGATGAATTATTTTATATTATGAAAGATTTATTGGATATAATATAAATATTATCCTGATATTTTATTGTATATCTATCATTCGTGCCTTTAACAAAATTTATTTATTTTAATGTATCCATTAAAATTGAAGAAAATTATTTCATATGCACCGATTTTGAAAAAATATGAATATTTATTCCTTGAAATATATCATTGTCTTATACTGAAATATATAGTGAATAAATATTGTATATTATTCCACTTTTTAATTAATAAATATGGTGATAATTTTTTTAAAATGATAATAAAAAATGAAGTATTGTTTGGACAAATATGGATGAAAAGACGAGAATAACTTTGTGTTAAATCATAATCCCTAAATTGTAATTTAGTGGGAATAATGTAACCATAACCATATAAGAATATTAAACCCTTTTAATATTATATATTGTGTTTTATGATTCTTGTATTTTCAAATTAAATAATAGTCATTTTGTTTTAAATCATTCTGTTTAATGTTACAAAAAATTTAATTAAAGCATATAATATAAAATTGTGACTATATTAATACGTTTTGGGGAAGCCGTGTCCAGAGTAGTTTAGATAAAAGAGAGATCTGGGGAATTCCAGGTAAGTGTTAGGGAGACAGGGGTTTATTGGTTTGGGTCAAATGACTGGAAGGACATAGATCAAACTCCTCTTGTTGAGGATTGCTCTAATTCCGGGTTTTATATAGAGTGACTTGGGTAAAGTGATTCATGAAATTTTCTGGTGACTTGTATCATCGGTCAATTAGAAGATAGAGCTGGAGCAGATGGTATGAGAGGAAATGACTTTAACATTAAGTTGATATAGAAAAACTTGAGGAAAAGGGAGTATCCTGGCTCGTGACAATATGAAGATTATGTTCAATAATGACAAATTAAAAGACACTATGTAAATAGGAGGTTCTGTTTAATAATGATATAAACATGTATATTTAAATAATGGGAATTTCTTTCAGGTTTTTCTTTAATTTTCATGTTTAATAAATCAAATGAAAATATAATAAATTGAACTGTCAATATAATTATAAAATTAATGATAATACTAAAAACCTAATTTAATAATAGAAATCAAAATGAAATTGGATTTAAATCATATTAGCGAATATTCAGCAGCCCAAATCGCTGCTTCGGTACGCTCTAGAGAGGTTAAAGCTGTAGACGTTTTGAAAGCTGTGCGCCACAAAGCTGAGAAGTCCAGTGATTTGAACTGTATTGTTCAGTTCTTGGACGATTACGCATTTCCTAAGGCCGATTGGATCGATGACCAACTTGCCAAAGGTGCTGAATTCAGTCAAGAAGAATACCCATTATTAGGTGTCCCTATCAGTGTTAAAGATTGCTTCGGTATTCAAGGCTATGATAATACTATTGGACTTTCGCGTTTTAAGGGAGTGATCAATGAGCAGACTCATCCCTTGATCATTCTATTGGAGAAGTCAGGTGCTGTTCCATTCTGTACCACTCACGTATGCCAGTTTATGGGTACTTTAGGATCTACCAACTCACACGGTGTTACTTACAACCCATACAACCATAAGTTCACAGCTGGTGGGAGTAGCAGTGGCGAAGGTGCATTAATTGGCTCTGATGGAAGTATTTTGGGTATTGGTAGCGATGTTGGCGGTAGTATTAGAATTCCCGCTGCGTTTTGTGGTATTTATGGATTGAAGCCAACTCCTAAGAGATGGATAGAAGTTGGTGATAGAAATACTACTCCGGGACAAGAGGGAATTCTTGCCACTACCGGTCCTCTTGTCAAGCATGTTGAGGACCTTGACTTGACTGTTAAAGCTGTTTTGGATAAAAAACCTTGGGAAGTTAGCTCCTGGGTCATTCCACTCCCATATCGAGAGGTGGACCTCCCAAAGAAACTCCGAATTGGATATTATACCTCGGATGGGAAATTCCCAGTCACTCCCGCTTGCGAACGTGCAATTATGATGGCTGTCGAGGCCCTCAAAGCCGCTGGTCACGAAGTATTCCCATACAATGAACCAGCAATCACCTCATCAGCACCTATGTACATGGGATATTTGGGTTTGGACAAATCTCGTCCCAGATTGGAAGTACTCAAATCTGGCGACAAATTAACGCCTGAACACTTCCTTCTTACCTTGCCACATCGTTTACCCAAATGGATTATGTGGTTGATATCTGGTGCCATCAAGCACATTTTGGGAGAAAAGGAATTGGGTGATGTTCTTTGGAATTACACCTCTGGAGATATCCACACTCACTTTAAACTCAATGTGGAACGTGCAAAATTGGAACAAGAGCATTTCAATGCTTGGAATAATGCAGCAGCTGACGACGGTACACCAATGGACTTCGTCATCTGTCCAATCAGTCCTCTCCCCTCTTTCTCTCATCATACGTTTATCGAACTCGGCTTAGGCTATGGATATTCATTCATATACAATCTTTTAGGTAACACCACTGGTGTGATTCCTGTCACTCGTGTCAATCGTGACATTGACAGTATTGACGACTTGGACACCTGGCTTCAAGAAAAGATCTCTCCCGACTATAATGACGGCTTATTGCGCCAAAAGAAACTCTATTCTCACTATGATGTTGATCATATGCATGGCCTTCCCATCGCAATCCAAGTAGTTGGTAGGAAATTTGAAGAAGAAAAGGTTGCTAAAGGAATGGCTGTTATTGATCAAATTTTGAAAGAATATGATCAACCTCACAAATACCAACCTTATGCAGAATATCAAAAACAAGCTCAAAATTAAGATTTTTATTCCTGCTTTTTATATATTAATATTATTTTTAAATAAATCACCAATATTTATTAAGTGAGATCCAAAGTAACGACCCATTTTTGAATAGCTATTACCCAACAGTAAATGAATACTTAACTATGTCATTTTTTTATTATACTTTAGTCAATTCAAAATAAAAAAATATATTAAATTGTATTTATTTTCAATTAATTACATTCTATCTTTGAGTTTTATATTTATCATTTTGTAAAAATGATATATTCTTTCAAAATTTAGATATATTATATTGAGCAATATCATTTTACAAAATATATTAAAAATTTATAATTTGATATACATATTAAAGATTAACCAAAAATATCACCTAAATTAACAATAAATATGTGCAATTAAAATTAAAATATTTATTTCAAATTCATAATAATCAAAAAAACAAAATACAACAATTTTGATTATTATATATATTAGATTTGTACTAAATTGAAATCATATTTTAATATAATATCACTAAGTAAATTCAATTTATACAAAAAAATAATGAATAAATTTTCAATTTTAATTAATATTGTTCTATTCTGATTAAAAAAATAACTACACCTTAAACAAGAATAATACATAATATAATGTAAATATTTTCATTAAATATATATCTAATATTTTTTCAATATCATAATTATAGAAATTATGTACTTGTATATGCTTAATATTTACTGAATACCTTGATCAATTTGTTATATATTAAAAAATCATCCTGACAAATATAATTATATATAGTTAGAAAAATTAATATATATTTTAATCCCAATTTTATTTTAATATAATTTTAGATAATAAAAAAATTCAACTGTGATAGATATTAAAACTATTGACAAAATGCAGCATTATTAGAATACAGTTCACTATTTAAAATAACAAAGTAATATTATTTGAATTACCCAACAATAATATTTCTTTGATAAATATGACATTAATTCATAAATAGTTCTAAAATATACCCTTGAAAACAATTTTTTGAAGGAAATTCACTGATAATATAATCTCAATTTCATTTGAAATTATAAATTGAATTTTGGTCATAATTAAAAAAATAAATATTTATTCACTATCAAAGGCTATACAATATCTATATTATGTATTATATCATTGATGTATAGTTATTAATTTATGAGTATACCATCTTTGCTTTATTCCTATCAATATTTCGATTACAATAATAATTTTAAAATAATCATACTGGTTTGGTTCCAACCAAATAATAATTTTAGATTTATGAATATTAATACTAATAAAATGGAATAATAAAAGTATAATTGAAAAACAGTAAAAAATAATTAAGGGTAAAATGATGTCTATATATTAGCGAAAATAGTTTACAAAAATATCATTAATAATTCTAAGTAGATAAAGGATTAAATATCGTATACTTTGATATTTCTCATTTCGTGTTGCTTTTGATCTTGAGTATCAACATTCTGTTGTTTTCCCATTCTTTTCGCCCTTAATTCGGCTTTCTTGTGCTTCTTGTAGAGTTGTTCTTCTTCATCGTCACTGAATTCTAATTCATGTTCACCTACTTCTTCGTCGTACAAATTGCTAGCGTCACTTCCCTTCATCTTTCTAAGTTGTTGAATTTCGACGGGTTTGCTGAGGTTGAGGACGAAATAAACTTCAGTGCCTTCCTTGAATTGAGAGGCGCGATCTGCATGAACAAGTATGGAGTACCAAGGATCGTGAACGGGACCAAATGTTTCGTGGACTGTGCCAAGAATGGTTAAATCGCTGAGAACTAGAGTACTGTCAAGATCAAGTGCGAAATGATTAAATTGAGGTGATGATTTGACAACAACCGTCCATGTTGTAGTATTCAAACTAGTTTTAGAGTATATTGTACCCAAGGGATGAATTGGAGTGTCCAAGGGAAGTGGCTCTGAGGGTAATTCTGGAGCAGACACTGTCTTCGTCTCGTGTTCACTTAAGATTGGTTGGGTTGGTTTGGGACCTTCGTCAAAATCCTCGAGATCGTCAAGATTTACAGATCCTTCGGAATCTGATTCTTCATCAGAGCCGGCACTATGTTTAATATAAGCAAAAATAAAATAATTTTGATAAATTTAATGATTACCTTGAAAGTGGTATATCAGGTACGTCAGAATCGTATTGAACATCTTTGTCAGCATTCATAAAATCATCTTCAGAATCATCATTAGCTTCATTAGCAATTTCTTGATTATTAATTCCATCATCGTCATAAAAATCTTCACTAGAACTCTCAGATTCGTTTTCTTTAGCTTGCTGGCTATTATTTTCATTATCCAAATTTCCTTCAATATTAAGGATTGTGTGAGTATTGCTCTGATCTATTTGATTATCTTCACAATCGCTAACTATAGGAGAGAAACAAACTTCATTATCTTCAGTAATA
The DNA here is from genome assembly GCA_000697335.1 of Conidiobolus incongruus B7586. Classification (NCBI taxonomy): domain Eukaryota; kingdom Fungi; phylum Entomophthoromycota; class Entomophthoromycetes; order Entomophthorales; family Conidiobolaceae; genus Conidiobolus; species Conidiobolus incongruus. The sequence goes on from JNEM01008905.1 coordinate 55,711, forward strand.
TCCTTTATAATTTCTTGAATTTCGTTATCATTTTTTAAATTATTTAAATTTTCTTGATTTTGAAATTCTGAATTAATTAGTTCATCATTTGACAAATTTTTTGAGCTATTAATATCCATTATTTGTGTTTTTGAATTAATTATGATTACTATTATTTGTGGTTTTTTTTATTAAATCTGAGGAAATTCAAAATATCAATAAAATTTTTATGGATTTAGAGATTGATTTAACAAATTATGGGATGTCAAATATTAATTGTTTAAATTAGCAGATAATTATCGATTAATGCAAATAACAAAATCATGCAAAGAATTACCCAACACAAAAATTTTTGATCCAAAAAAAATTCTTTTAGCCTAAAAAACCAGGATTTTAAATAATATTTTTTTGAATTAAGACACAATTTTTAATGGCAAAAAATTGAAATAAACCAAAATTTAATATCTTGTCATTATCATTACTACGTAATCAATATTTTTACCAAAGTGTATTCAAAATAGGTAAATACGTTTATAAGTGTACTTACTTTTCCTAGTTAATCAATCAATAACAAAAGAAAACAAGATTAAATATTTAATACAGCAGTAAAGGTTTAGTTAAAAGATATAATATTTCTATTTTTTAAATAATAATGTAATTTCATTTGTTGAGAAATTATTTTGAAAGTTTCTAATAATTGGAATAGTAAAAGAGCTTACTCAAAAATGATTAATTAATGCATTTAGATTTTATACCTTATAAAAACACCAAACCTATTAAATTTAAAACTAACAGCAAATGAACTATTCAGGAAGAAGTACTCATTGCAGTATTTTAGCATTGAATATTGAAATAAATTAAAATCGAAATAATTGTCAACTAATCAAAAAAAATTTCCTATATTGACACAATTAGCCAATTGGAACGGGAGTGAGCTTGAGCTATGGATTTAATTACTGAATAAATTAGGCGTTATTAGAATAGGGGGAGATTCGAGTTTAAAGGGAGATTATTATGAAGATCTTAATTTTATGGAATTGACATTATATAAACCCTGGGTTATCCTCATATCTCAATATTTCATTGTTATAGTCCAAATTATTTTTATTTTAATTTATTTGAATATATAACTTTAAATCAAAAACTCTTTCATAATATATAATAATATCTATTATTTAATACAGCATACCATCATGGCAATTAAATTTGGATCCATTTTACCCAAATTCTCTTTGAAGCGTGGCAAATCCAAAGGAAGTGAAGAGCTAATATCAAGCGACGAATTTACACCAGCTCCAGTGAATTTATTCCCAAGCCCTCCAGAACCTTCCAAAAAGCATCGACGTACTAATTCATTCACCAAGCCCGTGGTCACATTCTCCAACTATATTTCCAGATCACTGAGTTTCAAAAAGCGCCCAAAATATTCCTTTAATGACTCTCCAGACTTCAACTCCAAAACGAATCTACCTACATTCGCTCAAACCTTCGATGATTCGAGCTCCTTCATCAGCCAACAAGATACTAGGGAATATAATTTGCCTTCCCCTTTATTTAATCGACCAATGAGCTTGTAGACTAAATTTCTCCTCATTACAACAATTCGTGTAAATAATAATCAACAATATCAATTCAACTGCTCAAGTATCACTATTTGATGTATCTACTGTAATAGAATTTGATTTACGGCTAATTTAAAATGGTACATTTTTCAACACCTCCTCCATATTTTAGTCATTTCATTTATTACACACACAACAAACAAACTATGTAGATTATTCAAAGAGATTTAACTCTTTTTAATTAATAGAAATTGGAAATAAACTATAATTTAATCGTAAATATACTCATATATTTTATAATTTATATAATTATAATATAACAAAAATAATGAATAACAAATTTAATAAGTTTTCAAAATAAAATAATATAAATTTGATTGAATTTTATATTCCATACATTTATCAAGGAATGGTTAATAATTAATGATTAATAATAATAATAATAATAATAATAATAATAATAATAATAATAATAATAATATACTCTACTTTTGATAAAAGTTTAATATTTTTTAATATTGAAAACATCTCACAATATCTTATATTATTAATCTATACAATTTGATAAAATTACTGGCTATTCAATTCATTTACATTAACCCATATTTACCCTAAAATACACACCCTATATTTTAAATAAAATTTTACTCCTTTAATTGCCAAATAACTAGAATCATAATAAATGAATGTTAAATTTTTTTAGTTCAATAAATAAAATAAAATATTCAATTCTTGTTATTCATTACCCCTTAATTATTATATTTTTATTCTTTTAAAAAACTAAAATTAGTTGATGAAATTAGTAATTGTAGAATATATTGAGAATATAGAAAAGAGAATTACTCTTATTAATTAAATTTAATAATTTATTATTTGAAATTAATACAAAATATCATTTATTTTTTGATATCGCCACAGGCATAGCATTTAATAAATGCAATAAACATAATATATTTGGTGTAATACTAGCATTTATTGGTTAATTCAGTTAATATATAATGCTCAAGGCAAAGATAGCATTTGACACTATGTATAAATGCTGTATATGCAGTCTCAAGATGTTATCTGAATTGATTTAATAAATACATGTACATAAATTAGTAATTATGATAATAACTTATATTGCTTGTAAATGGCACTTGATTATTGAAAATATATTTTTCTTATTAAAATTTAACTACACATTATCAGTTGCATAGTTATATTATAATTATCAGGTTATTATTTTTGGCTATATTGATTTTATATAATATTTTACCCTTGGTATATTATTTAATTTTTGAATATTCATGAATTGAATATAAGTTGAATAATTTAGCAATTTTTATTATTAGAATATAACGAATCATTTATAAAATCATAATAATTAAAAATATAATTAATTAATTGTTCAAATATATTATATTTATTATCGAATCTAATTTTTTTTCCTTCAAAAATTCTTAATTTTCATTTAATTTTTAATAATTTTAATATTTTTATTTGCTTTAATTGTAAAAATGACACAATTTGAAAATGTTTTCAAAAATTAGATGGACAAAGCTATAAAAAATATTGTACAATTGATTTTAGTTTTTAAAAGTTAATAAATTAAAAGGTTAGATATATATCAAAAATAATTGGCAGTATTAATGAATTATATAATCTTTATATATATTTCAAAAATGGGATCAATTTTAAGCATTTATCAACATCATTTGTTTAATTTGATTCTAAATATTTGTTAATATTGATACTGTTGCATTTTGCTTCTTCAAATAAACAAGAACAAGAAACTAGTCCTAAGAACCATCATAAAGAAACACTATTAATCAGCTATGTCTCTATAAACCCCTAAATATCTTTAAATATATCAGTGGCTCTTATCATAGAAACTTATCTTTTAATTTTATTGGTGTTGAAATTAAATAATGGCATAATTTTGAAATTAAAATTAAATAAATAAATTAATAAATAATATATAAAAATTAATAGATAATATAGAATTAATAGCCTCTTTTATTATTATAAACTTTTCTTTATACTTTTAGTAAACTTTTAATATCTAAAAAACAGTTTTTTTATTAAAGACTAAAATTTGATGTTTTTTAAATTAATTTGATTTATTTGCAAGGATTTTTTCTTATAAGCTATTTTTAAATTATTTAAAACAATCATAATTATATAAGTTCTAATTAAGTGAATATAATAGATATAATAACTCTCTCTAGTTTTTTATATAAAAAATCTTTTATAGCTTTAACTTTAAGTATTTTATAGTTATTATGTAAAATAATAAGTGTTATTAATTTATATTAAAAATATTATTTAAAAATTATTTTATTTAAAAAAATAATATATAATTAAATATTAATTAATTTTTCTTGAAATATTGAATAAGGAAATTATATACTATTATAATCTATTACAATAATTAATATTCACTTATATTTAAAGGGTTTATTTATTAAAATTTACAAAAAGATTTAATTTAGCTTAATTTAATATTTTGTTTTATTTTTAAGTAAAAAATTATATAAAGATATTCAAAATTTATTAATTATAAAAATTTAGTATAAAAACCTTTGTTTTTAATTATACTTTAATAACTTTAATTTAACTATAATTACTTTAATTTTTTTAAGCTTTTATTAAATTATATAGTATTTATTTTATATTTTTATTAATTAAATTAAGTTTAAACTTAAGTATATATATAATATACATGTATAATTAATATTAAATTGCTGTAATAGTTTTTTAACAAAAATAAAAAGATATTTTTTAATATATTTTTTTACTTTATTTGTAAATTAAAGAATAATAGTAAAAATTAATTTTTTAAATTTTAGCAAATTTTAAATAATATCCTTTTTAATATTAAAGTCACTAATTTAGTGATATATGGTAGTTTTAGATAAAACACTATCTTGATAAACTATTTGTAAGTTTTAAATGATTTTAAAAGGTTTATAATTAAGTTTTAAAAATACAAAAATAAAAACTTTATGATAATCACTATCTAATTTAAGCATAATTAAATTTAAGTATAAATTTTAAAATCAAAATATTTTAATAAAAAATAATTAAATATATATATATATATATATATAGTTTCAAAATATATATTATGTTTAAAAGGTTAAAAATTAAAAAATATTTTTATTTTTTAATCTCTATACTAATATTAATTAAAATTACATCTTTACTACCAATTATCCTCTTTTTTATCTCTAATACTTTCAAGAATAATATTTTTTTTCTTATTATATTACTTATATTATTTTTTAACATATTAAAAATTATTCTATTTAATATATTTTTTAGGATCATAAAATTAAATTTTGTTACTATCTTTTTTTATTTTATTTATTATTATATAGCTTTATATCATAACCATCATTTATTCTAATTTGCTTATTTTATAATTAATTATATATGATAGGTAAAACTATCTAGTTATTATAACTTAGCTAATCCCCTTAACATTTAAAGCTATAGACCACATAATTACCTATATTTTTGAAAGTTAAGATAAGATTATAAATCTAATAATAATACTCCTTACCAATCTTATTACAGATAAATTATATATATATTTGAATAATAATAATAATATTACTCTGTATTTTTAATAATGGGAATTTTTTGCAATTAAAAATAAATAAACATTTGAATATATGATATATAAAAATAAATATATAATATAAATTTAATAGTTTCCTTTATTATTAATAACTTTTTACTATACTTTTAACAAACTTCTAACACTTAAAAAACAATTCTTTTTATTAAAGACTGAAATTTAATGTTTCACAAACCAATTAAATTTTCCTGTAGAAATTTTCTTTCTTGTAAACTAGTTTTTTAATTGCCTAAAACAATTATAATCACATAGGTTATAATCAGGGGAATATACTAGATGTGGTATTTTTTTCCAGTTATTTTTAATTAGAAAGTTTTTTACAGCTTTAGATTTATGTATTTTGCAATTATCATGCAAAATAATAGGTTTTCTCAAATTATATTGAGAACACTAATTAGAAATACTTTTATTTAAAAAAACAATATATAGTTTACTATTAATC